>CATIWF010064110.1:0-66100 GCA_949630135.1 Balakata baccata
AAAAGACATAAAACTCAAAAGTTCATTTTGGAACAAAATCCACACGACCATGTGGATCTGCCTTACTCTCCTGCAGGCACAACGACACGACCGTGTGGATCCACACGGGCGTGTCAGTGGCCTAGCCGTGTGGATCCACACGGGCGTGGCAGAATGCCAACCGTGTGGATCAACACGGAAGTGTTGCCAAATTTTCCAAAAATAAAAAAAGAAATTGAAAAAATTGGGCTTGTTCAGGATCACGAGATTTTGGGCCTACATTCGTATACGCAAGTCGCGCACCCACGCATTGGCCCATCCCGGCCCATGGATTTGCACCCCCCTGCGCCTGAGTATGCGAGAGAGAGCCTTCCATTCTACTTTTCTTACCTATGTAAGAATGTATCTATATATATAAACACAATTCCAACTTCAATTCTTAGTGATGTGAGACAAATTCTCATTCACTTTTCACCTTTAAATCTCCTTATCAAAGAGCTTACTTTGAACTTCAATTTCTATTCACATATTTTCCATTTTGAGCATATGAATACATTAATTCATAGTCCTCATGTCAAGGAACATATATCCGGGTCTTTTTTCCAAAACCGAGTTATGGGATCCACCCGAATAATTCTCTCAAAATGGCTCATAATCACAATTTTTCCAACAAAAGGCACTGAATAACTTGTATTTTTGAATGTTAAAGACGTGGTCTTCCCCCAGCTTTAGCGAGCGGCATCTATCTTCTGTGCTTTTCGAATCTATGAAGCGTGTTAAGCTGGGGAGAAACCGAAGCCTGGACACAACAAGCATCTCTATATGAGGTTTCATTTCATTATGAGTTCCCAGATAATACATGAAAAAAATAACGTGACAAAGTCTTTTATGCTCACTGTAATGTAGAAAGGGAAGCTTTGTGGGGCTGGCTCTAAATTGTTTCATAGTAATGTAAAATCAATAAATTTCATCATCTAAACTATATTTTGATAAACAAGGGATTGTTCCCAATTACCTTAAGATTTTTATTTTCGTATATGTTTTTATCAATTACTAGTATTTATTAGCCATTTTTTATATTTATCAAGGTTAGAGTCATTTATATTAGGCCAAGTGTACAAATATGTCCTTAAAGTATATCCAAAAGAACGAGTCAGTCTCTAAAATATGATTCAGTATAATTATATCCCTAAACTATGAAATCAGTCCAATTGAACCTCTCAAGTTTGCAGCCGTTATCCACCATTAACTCATACCGTTGAATGAATTCGGTTGCCACATGGACCAATTATATTGCAATATGTATCATGAAGATTTACAAGTCAAATGTACAAATTTGCCCCTAAAGTATGTATAAAAGAATAAATTAGCAACTAAAATATGCAATCGGTGCAATTATATCTCTAAACTGTGAAATTAGTCTAATTGAATCCCTTAAGATTTATCTGTTCAAACATAAGTGAGACTGTCTCTCATTTGTTTTCCAATCCATTCCAGACACAGCCATTGAGCTCGCTCTGTTACAATTTTTTTTTTTATTATATAGCCTTTCGATTCTTTCTAATTTTCCTTTTTAGATAAATTTAATTTCAAATTTGTCAACTTGAATATTCAATTGATTTTCTCTTTTTTTTTTTTCTAAAGGAGAATTTATGATTTCTTGATTAATTAGGTACTTTATAATTGATTTTTTTTAATATCCAAAACGGCACCGTTTGAAATTTTTTTTTTTAAAGTTCTTTCAAACAACATCATATTGATTGATGAACATATATATTTTCATGATATGTGTCACAATATGATTATTCTATGTGGCAACCGAATTAATTCAATACATAGGTTAACGGTGGGTAATAGATAAATCTTTAGTAGTTCAATTGGACCGATTTCATAGTTTAAGGGTATAATTGGATCAATTGCATACTTTAATGACTAATTTGTTCTTTTGGATATACTTTAGAGACATTTATATTTTTGGCTTATAAATTTTCGTAACACGTGTCGCAATATAATTGGTCCACTTAACAACTGAGTTCACTCAACGATAGAATTTAATGGTAGATAACAGCTGCAATCGGTTCGGACTAATTTCACAATTTAGAAATATAATTATATTGAGTCATACTTGCTTATAATTTAGAAATATAATTATATTAAGTTATACTTGCTTATTCTTTTGGGTATATTTTAAGGTTACTTGCTTATTCTTTTGGATATATTTTAAGGTTCCTTTGGCCTTTATATCGTATATAAAATGCATATACATAACTTCCAAATATCAGACAACAGAGGCAACAGAATTCAATTTAAGGAATATGATGCTGGAGAATAAAGAATGATATATATATTGGAATGCCACAAGTTATGACGCAGGCGGAAAATCTTGGGCCACCACCCCTCCGCAGTGCAATGGAAGTCAGAGACCCAAGCAATAGGCCTTATTGATCACCCACCCATTGACCCCGTCAGCTAAGTACGCATGGGAATCGGGATATCCTTGTCTTTTATATTTACATTTGTTTGTTCAGTGTGCTTGTGTATTCAATGTGGGATAAACTTCTCTTTTGTTTCTTATCCCAGCCCACACCACAGTGATGTTCATGTCTGCTTTGGGAGAATCTGAATTACATATTGCATTGTAAACGGAATTCCTAAAGTTGCTTTGTGCCATTTATCGGTCCCTCTAAATTAGAATTGATTAACTTGACGAGTCAATCAAAGGGATGTAACCTGACTAGTTTGATAGAAGTCGAGCCCCATATTAGCAAAAACTTAATACCGAGGACAAAGTCAGCGGCTGAAGTCAGGGGAACATATTGAATATTGCTATTATATTCAATAACCAAACAAGAAGTCCATAAAGCTTACCTTGCTTTTTAACACTAATAAAATCGATACTTGAATAAGAAGGGATGATGGTTACTAACTTACTGCTCAAATGCTAATGCACAAAGCTTATGGCAGCTTGGATTTTCAAGTTTGAATCAGTAGGCAGCAGCCAACCAGCCATTATATCCCAACACTAAATTTATATATTTCTTCCTTTTCTGAAACATGAATGTACGTCCAAATATTCCTACACATTCAGATTTTGTTACAAAACCACTTTCATTATGGTAATATTCACATTCAAACAATCTTTAGAGATAAGATTTTCTTAATCCAAATGCTTCAGCATTGCTTTGGGTCACCTGCTAGAACAACTACTATTTCCTTCAGGCAGAGGCTAAATATTGGAACCGTGCCATTTGGCTCCGAAGCTTGGGCAGACTCGTCCAAGAAAATATGGGAGAAATGACCTTGGCTGACACCTTCTGCGTAGAGCAGTGATCAATGAACTCACATATGTAGAAATGATAATCGCAAATTTCATTAATGCCTCCATTGGAGGACACCTGGAAACTGACCCTTCAAAGTAGCAAAAGCTCATATGATCAAGTTGAAATCCTCATAAGGACGATTAGAGGCATTCAGCCTAAAAATCTCCTTCTCTTTAACTTGAGCAACCTCATGACCGATGAACCCTTTCTTGTTTCAACCAGTATTTGAATGGGCTTATGCTGGCTCTATGGGCGGGGTTTCTCCTCCCCAGAAGAGAAGAGGATGACTATTCAGCATCGTTCCTTTAGGCCAACGTGATCAAAGTGTCTCACAACAGAAGGAAATAACCTTGAAGACTAATTGGACGGGCCGCGCGAACGCAGACCCCTACTGCCACAAATTATAACGTAGGCTCTCCCACTTGGAGAGACCTTAGGCCAGCACCCCTCCCAAGTGCAATGGAAGTCACTGACCTTCTTGATCACCCGTTGACCCCGTCCAGGTAAGTATGTGTCAGTCGCTTTATCATTTCTTATTTATAGTCCACATCCTCATCTCCCTTCTTGCTTATTGTTGGTGTGGGATCTTTAGCTTTTTCTTCAATTACATTGTTTACTATTCTATCGCTTTCAAGCAATGATATCAACTTTCAATCAACTAGCCCCTCCGACTTCATAATATTATACTTTCATAGTCCAAAGCCTAGACCTCAAACCCTGAAAATAAAATATTTCATCAAGTTTAAGGATTGCATTTATAGATCGAAGTTATCATTTTTGTAGTATTGCAGTCTGTTTGCTGTGATCATTGTTTTACGAACCTGTACCTTATTTTGCTCACAATCTGTCTTAGGCTTATATTGATAAAATTTAACAATTTTGTTGATATCCCAATTCAAATTTATTTAACCAGAAAGGATTTTGTGGGGTATCAATTGTGTGTGTGTGTTTTTTTAAATAAGAATTTGCGAAAGTAGAAAGAAACTATTTCAGTTCCTTTTCCGTTTCTAATTAATCAAAACAAGTATATAAAGTATATGCAAACTGCGATTGATTTATTTATTGGAATTATTGGTACCAAAACTTACCTTTATCACTTAGTTGCAAATGATACAAAAATTTTAATTTGATGCAATTTTGTGCTAAAACTTTCATAAATATTGCAATTTGATATCCAAATTAAAATTTCAGTCAAACAAAATAATGTGTCAGTCTGTTGGTATGTCATGTCAACATGTCACGTAATCCGGTCCACATGCTACATCAATCGGTCAACATATCACATCAGATTTTTTACTGAAATTTTGACTTAACTACCAAATTGTAATATTTATAAATTTTAGTATTATTATACAATTAAGTGATAAATTTTAATACCAACAATATTTTTAACCCGACATAAACATTCAACGACAGACAGACAGTGGTTAATGAAACACTGACCATATTTTTCAATTTTCTGTGTCGAATTATTTGATGAAAATTGAAAATTATAAGTTGTCCCATAAAACTTTTATAGAAAAAGCAAAATCTCAAGGCAAAATTCAAATTTCAAGAAAATGTTGAAAGCATCAGTCCATATATAGAGTTAGCAGCATATTTTTGGTATAATGTCATCTCAAAAATTTATTATCTTAAACCTTAACTGGGTAACAATATATTTTAGATTTAGTTATTGAATTTTATTATTTGAACCAATCCAAATGCAATAGAGGAAAAAAATTAATGATAATTCTATAAAGTATCATCATGAATATTTATTTTGGACAGCTGCCAAGAAAAGGAGCTCTGTACTCTGCATTAGACAAAAAGAAAACAAGAAGATTAAAGATATATATAAAAAAGGTCTAATAGCGGTCAACCAAAGCAAGTATCTGATATTTCTATATCCTTAGCAAGTGTTGCAGAAATAAGAAAGTTGGAAGCAGGACTCACTGGTTAGGATTCTTGAGTCATGGCCTCGCTCTCTTTATGATTGATTTATCTGCTTGTTTTCTTTAGTTGCAAACTATTTTGATGCAAGTAAATATTGGGTTGACTTTGATTTCCTTATTGTGGCTTTGTTTGTTTGTCTGTGTTAGATCGGTGCTTGATACTTTCCTTGCTGTTTCCACTATTGGGTAATTGATATTTCCTGGTTATTCTCTGCTTTGTGCTGGTGTTAGTTTTCCCTCTCAAAAAAAATTGATTTTCAGATCTTTCTTCTCATATTTGGGTACTTCAGATTTTTATTCAAACAGAAAACAATATTGGGGAGATGAATGTTGAACTCTTTCTGTTTGTTCCTCCCATTTTCTGTTTTCTACTTAGTTAATGATTTCTAGAAGAGGTTGCCTATGAACTTTTGAGATTTTTTTTATACGACTTTGGGTGTTTATGAATGGCTATATAGATGATTTTCCTCTGGCTTTTGCTGTTCTTTTGAACTTTGTGCTTCTGCTATTGTTGACTTACTATTATTTTAATTTTAACTCTATTTTCTCAAATTTGCTATTACCATCTTTTTGTTATGTTGGTATTCTTGCAGTATTCAGTCAGTAGTAACTATTATCTTGTGCAGCATACAAGGATAACACAGTTCAGAAGGATGTAAATCTGCCATTAGAACACAAATACGTAATATCCCCATGTTAATGAAATTTCTTTAACTGTTATTTCATATATGATTTTGTTTTCTTATTATCCTAATTGTAATTTTTCTTTTAACCTGTTTGTTTTCTAGCAGATTCTGTAGAAAAATAATGGAAGAGAAGTGTGCAATCAAGAAAGATGTTACCGGAGTAACTTTTTTTTTTTTCTGTTCACGATTATTGATAATTTTTGCTTTTAATGTGGTTTAAGTAACAAAATTCTTGCTTATTATACGGAATATTTTCCTCCTTGATGGTCTTCTGCAGTTAATAGGCAATACCCCTATGGTATATCTCAACAATATCTTGGAAGGTTGTGAAGTTCGAATCGCTGCGAAGCTTGAAAGTATGCAACCTTGCTATAGTGTTAAAGATAGGTAGATAACTTGTTTCTTTTATAATTTATTTTCTTTTTCCCTTGTACATGTTGCTCTTGTCAAAATTGTTATTTATCATCTTTGAATCATTAATATTGTTGGTTTTCATCTACGAAATGCAGGATTGCATATAGTATGATCAAAGATGCTGAAGAGAAGGGGTTGATTGCACCAGGAAAGGTTGGTAAAAAGAAGTTCACTAGTGGTTCATTATGCTGATATGTGATCTTATTACTTTAGTTTCACAAAGAAATGGAAAGAAAGAAAGAAAAAATGAAAAAAAAGAAGCTTAGTCCATATATCCATGAATTGTGATGCTAAACTACCAAGAATCCGAGATTATGTTCTTTTAGCTAGTATGTAACCTTTCATGAAGGTTCGAAAATAAAATTCCTAAACTCATGCAATAGCTGCGTTGATGCTTCTACTTATAGCCCATATCTACTAAAAGTTTCTGTTTTCTCTGGCTGTGTTTGTTTAAATTTGGCTGAAGACTGTCCTAATCGAGGTTACCAGTGGTAATACTGGGATTGCATTGGCATCCGTTGCTGCAGCAAGAGGGTACAAGGTTATTGCTATCATGCCAGCTTCCAAGAGTATTGAGAGAAGGATTTTGCTTCGAGCTTTTGGAGCCGAGTTACATTTGACAGATCCAAACAAGGGCTTTAATGAGATTCTTAGTGTGGCTGAGGAGATACTGAAAAATACACCAAATGGTTATATGCTCAACCAATTTGAGAATCCTGCAAATCCGGAGGTATACTTGACTCAATATGCTTGATATTTATTAATGATCAAAAGGATTTAGGAGTTGGCTCACTGCCATATATATATATATAGATTCATTATGAAACCACTGGCCCAGAGATTTGGAACGACTCAGGAGGAAAAGTTGATGCTTTGGTTGCCGGGATAGGGACTGGTGGTACAGTAACTGGTGCAGGGAAATTCCTTAAGGAGAAAAACCCAGACATTAAGGTAGTCTTTGTGCTATATAAGCATGCACATGAAGAGCTTTCTGGCCTTCATTTTCAATTATCATGTGATGGTACGATTTTCCTTTTTCATATCTAGATTTATGGTGTAGAACCAGCAGAAAGTGCAGTCTTGAATGGAGGAAAACCTGGTAAGTTGTGAATCACCTTATCATTCTTGAACCCGTAATGTGCTTGCTTAACTTAGGATGATGGTGTTTTGAAGATAAAATGCAAAGTGAAGCCACCAGAGGATTGAGCAGACTTTTTTGATTCTTGGTTGTGTAACTACTGACTAGATTGGTTTTCGTTAAATTCATTATGATTTGCAGTTACGTACTTTGATTCTTTTTCTATCATTCTCTGAAATGGATGCATTTATGTTTGTGTGCTGAAGGTCATCATCTAATAGAAGGACTAGGTGCTGGTGTTATACCTCCAGTTTTGGATATTGGTATCCTTGACGAAGTTGTGCAAGTAAAATTCCAAAACCCTGTCCATTTGATTTTTGTTAGTACAACCAAAGGATCCTGAAGCAGAAGCAACTTGGTTTTGTTGTTTAGAATTGCTCAACTTTGATGGTGTTGCTGTTACATTTTAGGTATCGAGTGAGGAAGCTATTGAAACTGCTAAGCTGCTTGCTAAGAAGGAAGGTTTGCTGGTATGCTTATGACTGTGTAAATATTGAGATTTGTGCATTTCAAAGTTGTATATGTATATGGCCTCCATGCATGATGAAAATTGTTGGATTACACTGTTTCCTTCCGCAGGTGGGGATATCATCTGGTGCTGTAACAGCTGCGGCTACGAAGTTGGCAAAGAGACCAGAAAATGCTGGAAAACTAATTGTAGTAAGTCTTTTTAACTTGCTTAAATTGGTATATAAATTAACAGTTGATTACCAAAGTCAGGTCATAATTGACTGAATTTTTTACCATCCAGGTGATTTTCGCCAGTGCTGGGGAACGATATCTGTCATCAAAGTTGTTTGAGTCTCTAAGGCATGAGGCAGAAACCATGACCTTTTGATTAAACATCAAAGCTGAATCATTCATACAACTATATTGTCTTTAGTCTTGAGCTAGAGAAAACCAGAGCCTGAACACAATAAGCTTCTTTTTCTGCTGGCTGTACTATAGAAAGGAAAGCTTTTCTGGGGCTGGCTCTGAATTGTTTCAGTGTTGTAAATTCAATAAATTTCATTTAAACTATATTTTGATAAACAAGTGATTGTGCCCAATTATTATTTTTTTTCTAAGTTTAAATAATTTCATTTATTTAAACTAGCAATATATCGATAGAAACATATATAAATTCACTAAAGATCAAAAATGATGAAACTATAAAAAATTTTATAGCATTAAAATTAATAGCATAATAAATCAATTCAAAACTTGCAAATTTGATATTACTAGTAACTATAATACTTATAATACTTATGATTCCAGTTTTGCAATATACTGATAATTATAATATTATTTGTTATATATATTGGATCGAATATGCTTTGACTGTCTAAATTATCCACACAAAAACGCAGTAATAAAATGATAAAACCAAGCGCTGCAACACAATGACAAAATCAAGAAAAACAGAACAAATAAAATAAAAACTTAGATGTATGTAGAATAACCAATTATTTTAGAAATAAATTGATAAAAATATGTAAATGGGTGATTTAAGACCAATAATAGCAAAAAATACTCTTTATTTAAGAAAATTTGTGGCTAGAGAAATAAAAGAAGAAAAAAATGTCATATTATCTTAATATTTTGATTTTCGTATGTTTTTATCAAATTTAAAAAAAGCGATTTTAAAACTAACAATAAAAAAAATACTAGTACTATATTATTTTTAATATGCTTATTTAATTTAAAAATCAATGAAAAATAAATTGAGTCTAAAATTAAAAAAATAATTAATTAAAAAATAAAATGGACTATAATTTGGTTAATAATTATAGATTTTTATATTTAAACTTGAATGCTAATAATAATTTAGATTAATTGATTGTTAATGGTTAATCAGTACAGTATAAACATATAAAATTAAGATATTGTTTTTCAACTTAATAATTATAATGAAGCATTAAAAATAGTGGCGTGTGTATTTTTTTCGTTTGATTGCTGTAACTACACAATTTTGACAAAATAATGATAATATATAATTCATATAAAACAAATAAGTCAATTAAAGAAAATTAAAATTGGTTAAAGCATTGATGTTAAATTAAAATATATAAAAAATGTTAATTGATAGCCATTAGAAATAAGACTTTTAATTTAATTTATTTTTTAATTATAATAATTAAATAAGAATATACTGAAAAATAAGGATAATAAATAATATATATAAAATAAATCATTAAAATGGAAAAATCTAAAATTAGTTAAGCTTCAAAATCATTTAAAAATATAAAAAATGTTAAATTTGTCCATTGGCGACGACATGTACTGTCGCAGATAGTTAGAAATAGGACTTTCTTTTTATTTTTCATTCTAACTGTCACAATTATAATATAATAGATTAGGAATAATGACAACAAATAATATTAATAGAAAAAATAAAAAAATTGAAGAAAACTAAAATATATTAAGCATTAATATCATTTTAAAAATTCGAAGAAAAAACAATTTCGTCGTTAATTCAATAGCGGCAGAAAATGTTGTCGCATAAAAAGTTAAAGGCGACGAATTTTACTGTCGCCATTACTATTATTGGAAATTTTAGCGATAAAATTTCCCGTCGCTAAAAATGCAGCATCTTGTCACATCAAATTCGGAAGATTAAACTTGCCATTCAAAAATTTTTTCCATCAACTTTACATTGGAAAAAAGTTATAGAATCTCATACATAATAAAATTATAAACCATCTACTAATTATAATCTTTAATTATTTGCTCAAATATGTATTAGCTTTTAATTATTATTATTAATAAAAAATAACACAGGCTTAGAAACATTACTAGACAACTCCTACTCACAAGCCAATAATACACAAAAACAAAGAGACATGATACTGAATGGATTTACTGCAACTCTGGCCATATTCCAAATTACCGCAAAACTATAACAATCTTGATACACAATAAATTTTAAATAAATAACTTGATATCTTTTGTGCTCATCTATCAAGAAAATAGATGAGGGCACAAAGTAGGAGAAAAACCTGAAGGCCCCCATGAGATACAAAGAAAATAAAAATCATAATAAGGAGAAAAATATAAATTGCCTCAAAATTTTTTTAAATCATTCAGTTGAAATTATTAATTGAAACTGATCCTGGCAAAGTGGAAAAAAGTTTTTTATTGTAGCCTAACTGTCAATTCAACCAAAACAGAACCTTAGATTCTAAGGATGAACACAAAAGATTACATTTAGCATTTATTAATTATACATTATAAGGAGGATTAATTTCATTTATAGTTACTGAACTTTGTTTTTATTACAATAAAATTACAAATTTTTTTTTTCGTAAAAAAATTATCAATAAACTAAACTATATTTTTATTTCATTAAAGTCACTCTTACCAATTTTCCAGTGACACGTCAATGGCCACGTCAAATTTCAGGTTATCCATATCAAAAAATTGGTTGAAAGTGACTTTAGCGAAATGAAAACACAATTGATTAACTTTTTTGAGACAAAATTTATAATTTTACTATAATAAGAGCAAAGTTCAGTGACCATAAATGAAATTAACTCTTATAACGATAAGGGTCAAAAATTGTTAAAAGCAATGAAAAATTTAGCAAGCTAGAAAAGAAGATGAAGATACAAACCTTTATATCAGCCCCGGCAGCAATCAAGAAACCACCCTTGTCAATATGATATCCATGAATTGACATAAAGAAAAGGAGTTTTCTGGTTAGGTTTAAAAGCACTCACTTCTCTAATTTCAAATTATCCAAGTTCTCATATGTACTAATATTATTACGAAAAAAAAAGAAAGCCAAATAAAGTGAGAGATATGGGATATGAAGCCAAATTAAAACAGCTATTAAATATCTTTGCTTTGCATAATTCACAGTAGCTGAAATAAAATTCTTCAAAAGAAAAAAAAAAGCGAACGGCTACTTTGATGAGTAGGAGTTGGGATTTTCTTCTACTCCTCACCAAAATTTATCAACCAAAGCTCAAAATTCCATCACATAACAAATATCAGTTAGTCTAGCTCCATTCTGCACTCATCTTCAACTACCCTATATTGGTTCCTAATTCTAATTTTGTAGAAATCTCTACTCGTTAAGGAAAAAAAAATGTGGAAACATGTAAAGTTATTTGTTTGAAATATATAGCAGAAAAATGTTTAACTCCAAAAACAAAAAATCCAAAACAGCCTTCGGGTTCCACTAAATCAATTTAAAGCAAATTATAGGGTGAATTATACCGACGGTATTCTAACTATATCAATTCTAATAACTCAGTACTTCAAAAATTATTTCTAATATAAAATTACATTAACTTTTATTTTATAACTAAAATAATCTTTAAAATACTGAATTGTTACAATTTACATAATTGAAGTACCGTTGGTGTAATTTACCTACAAATGATATCTTATTAGGACAGTAAATATCAAAATTGGAATACAAACAAGGCACACCAAAGCAAAATTAATGTGAGAACAGTAAATGAAAATGTGAATTGAAGTACCCTGAGATCGAAATCAGGGCCATATATAAATTTTGGAAAGGCAATAACAGATGTTTTTAGAAAATACGCATTATTTAGGCAATCAACTTAGAAAAACTAAATCATATTAAAAACATTGTCATTTGCTAATCACATTGAAAAAGCAAAACACTTCAGTTCTTGACAAATAGTCATGCATACCTAACAAATTATAAAGCGAAGGATTATGCATTAGAACTCATAATGCTTAACATAGCACAAAGCAAACTAACCTGACTTAAAAATCTTAATATCATGAATTAAACTCCCTACTGGCTACTATATACTTGGCACAGAAGACCCACAAATATAAGTAGATGCCAAAAATAAATTTAACAATTTAACAAATTTGAGAGGCTTTCGATAAAAAAATCGAAGACCTTTGCAGAATTGACGGCAGTAAGCTGTACCACGTTCCAACCACTCCTGTGTACTCATGTAAACAAAACCATATCAGATACAGAGAAATCAAAACTGGAAGCGCAAAAAATCCGCAAAAGAACAAAAAGAGGGACTTGATACTCAATGGATTTACTGCAATTCCGGCCATAGGGAATTGTGTGGACACTCCTCTAAGCTTCAAAGGACCAACAACCACAAAATTACAAGTATCTTGATGCACAACAAAATTTAAATAAATAACTTGATATATTTTATGATAAACGGAAAGTTCAGCAGATCTATGGACTAAAAACTAAAGCTTTTATCAAGAAAATAGAGGAGGCCAGAAGGTAAGAAAGAACCCTGAAAGCCCCCATGAGAAACCAATAAAAATAATCATAATATGGAAAAAAAAAGAGGGTTTAGTGCAAAATAAAAAAAAAATTCAATTGCTTAAAATTTTTTAAATCATTCACTAGAAGTTAATAGTTGAAACTCATTTGGGAAAACGTTTTCTTATTGTAGCCCAACTGTCAATACAAGCAAAACGGAACCTAAGGGTGTGTTTACTTCCAGAGAATTCTTCAGTTTTCTAGAAAATTTTCCAAAATGAAAATAGAAAATAGAAGTTTGTGTTTACTTTGAGCATTTTCAAAAAAATTTCACTTGAAAAACAGTTTTCACATTTTAAAAGAAAACTGTAAAACATATTTTGATTGTTTCCAAAGTTTTCTTTGTTAAAATCTAAAGTGAAAAACACGCTTACTCCTCTTTCTCCTTTTACATAACATTGTCTCAAATTCATTCTCATCTCTTTATTTATTTATATCTCTCTACCTGGTCTCTATACATTTCTGTTTCTTCAAGTGCAATGGCTCTATCAGCGTTACTTTGGCTCTTTTGTTCTTTCGTCCATTGTTGCCGCTGCTTGCCCTGCAAAAAATCCGTTTGAAGCGATGCATCTCTGTTAACAACTTGATATTTTTCTTGAGTTCAAAGATTGGCAGCATCCTCTTCATATGCCTTCAAAGTTCTACAATTTTTTTTATTTCTCTTCAAACTGCAATTTCTGTTATATTCTCTAATTGTCTCTCTTTTTTTGTTCTCCAAAGTAACAGTAATATATTACTAAGAAAAGAAAAATCACAGGCATATATCGATGATGGGTTCTTTAGCTTGGTTGTAAAGATCAGCTGATCAATTTATGTTAATTTGCATTTAAATTGAGTTATATCTAATGATTTACAATTAAAAAATAATAAATAAATACATTTTTAATTTTTAAAAATGAAAATAAATTTTACACAAAAATAAGTAAACACGTTTTATGAATTTTCTTTGAAAATTAAAAACCGAAAACAGAAAGTAATTTTCTGAAAGTAAACACACCTCAGATTCTCAGGATGAACACAAAAGGCTACAATTTAGCATTTATTAGTCATAAAATTATAAGATTAACAGTCAAAGATTGTCAAGAGGAATGAAAAATTCACGAAGCCAGAAAGAAGTTGAAGATAAATACCTATATCAGAGGTAGCAGCAATCAAGAACTCTCCTTGTCAATATAATGTCCAAGAATTGGCATAAAGAAAAGGGTTTTCTGCTCAGGCTTAAAAGCGTACACTTCTCTAATTCCAAACTCTCCAAATGGTTATAATGATAGACAAAAATAAAAAGCCTAAGAAAGTGAGAGATCTGAGATATGAAGGCACACTAGAACAGCTATTAAACAATTTTGCATTGTTTACAACAACTGAAATAAAATTCTTCATTCGTCGGTAAGGTGGGAGCTTTGGCTCGTCGGGGCAGCTGCAGAATCGGAGGTAGGAACTATAAATAGGGTTGGAGGTTTGGGGAATTCCAAGAGAGAGCTGCGAATTGGGAGAAAAAGAAGAAAGTTGGGCTAACTGGCTCGCCTGTTAATTTGAGAGTTACCGTCGGTAAACTGTAAAACACTCCCTTGCCATACCTCTGTTAATTTATTAATTAAGAAATATCAACATTAATTTAAGAAAACTATAGATAAAAATAAAAATAAAGCCTTTGCCATCAGATTAGACCCTAATATATTAACAATACTACTTGTCGTTTATCTTTGGCTTTTTGGACAGAATACATAAAAGTCTCCTGAACTGAGAATGAAAAAAAAAGAAACCATCTTGAGTTTGATAATTATTTTATTCAAGTTGTAATTTTGAGATCAACCAATGAATTTGAGGAAGAGATTAATATTGCAGATAAATTTATGGAGAAAAATCCTCCACACAATTGAAAAAGAAAAAAAGAAAAGGGGACAAACAAAAGAGGAAGCAAGTGCTAATATCAGGTACTGTTTATGATATCTCATCTCTCTGCTACTTCTATGCTTGTGTTGGGTTTTTGTTGTTGATACTGAGATATTTACTGGTTATTCTGTGCTTTGATGATATACTACGATTTCTTTTATGAAAAACAAAAATGGGTGTTACTGTTATTGGGGTTTTTTAGTTGTTTAGCAGATTTGAATTGGCAGTGCTCATCTAATTTTACTTGTTCAGATGCCAGTTGAAGTGAAAGTTGATTTCAGTAGAAGTTGTATAGTTCTTTTACCTTGTTCAATCTTGTTCCGTTTTTGTATAGTTTCTGATTTTTCTGGGCATCGTTTGTAGTGTTCTTTTGTGAATCCAGATTTGGAGTTAATATGCTATTGGAAAGGAAATCAAGAAACCATTTTTTTACTAATGGTTTTCTTGTAAGATTGTGAATTTGTGATCTTTTTAATAAATTCCTTCTCTTTCCATCTCAATTTATCAAATTTGATTCGTCTGGCTTCTGTATCTGCTTGCAGAATACTTGGAAAGACATGGACTCCAGCGAGATCAAGAATGATATTACTGAAGTATATTATTCTCATAACTTTCATGGTGCTTGTGGTTTAAAGTTTTTAAATGCCAATAGTTCTGCTTAATAGTGTCTCTTCTTCAATATTACATATGCAGTTAATTGGCAATACGCCTATGGTATATCTCAATAATGTCGTGGATGGTTGTGTAGCCCAAATTGCTGCCAAGCTCGAAATGATGGAACCTACCTCTAGTGTTAAAGACAGGCATACTCATTTTATCTATCTGTATATTTTCTTTAATGTAAATGCTTAAAATCTTCAAGGGACATTACAGAAGATTTTCATTGTTTGGTTATGCAGAATTGCCTATAGCATGATCAAAGATGCAGAAGATAAGGGCTTGATTACACCTGGGAAGGTTAGCCATACACATTCACTAATTAATCTAATCCTTAATTAAATAAAAGAAATTTATCCCAGTCTAATCTTACATTAAGTACCTTTCATGAGGCATGAGAATTCAAATATGCAAGAATTAGAGAAAAAAAAGTCTAGTTAAATGGAGGAAGTCTATATAGATTTGAAATTATTCAATGTTATTGAACTAAGGACCGATTTTCCATTGTTTCTGGTGTTGTTCAAACATACCGGCTGAAGACCATCCTCATTGAACCCACAAGTGGTAACACTGGCATTGGATTGGCTGCAATTGCTGCAATGAAGGGCTACAGACTTATTCTCACAATGCCTTCTTCAATGAGTCTTGAACGAAGAACTGTACTGCGGGCTCTTGGAGCTGAAGTTCACCTTACTGATCCTGCCAAGGCCTTTAAGGGGGGACTTGAGAAGGCAGAGGAGATACTTGGTAAAACACCTGATGGATATATGCTTAAGCAATTTGAAAATCCTGCCAATCCGAAGGTATTCATCCTATGCATCTATTGTAGTGTGGATTATATATGGTAAAAGGATTTAAAATCAGTTATTTTTTATCTGCCGCAGATTCATTATGAAACCACTGGCCCAGAGATATGGGATGACTCAGGTGGGAAAGTTGATGCCTTGGTTGCTGGGATTGGGACTGGTGGTACTGTGACCGGAGCTGGGAGATTCCTCAAGGAGAAAAACAAAGAGATTAAGGTTTATTCCATGTCCATGTGTTTGATTGAGATAAGGAGAGAATTATGATTACTTAAGAAGGTGTGCTTTCTTCGTTTTATGGATAGGTGTATGGTGTAGAACCAGCTGAAAGTGCAGTCCTGAGTGGAGGAAAACATGGTCAGCAGTGAGTTGTGTTAATTCATTATTTGTTCTTTCCCTGGAAAGCTGCATTCTTGCATAGATAGACAGAATGTGCTCTAGGTATCTAATAGTTTTCATCCTCCTATGATGCCTCAGCATCAGAAACTTAGCCAATTAAATGTTCATAGTGATTTGATGTCAGTAATTGCCTGTACAAGTGCCATTTCTTCACTAATTCTTCATTTATTTGGCTCGAAAGAGAATCCATTACTTTTTGGTCATGAATATTTGAATAGGACGAACTGCCTCTTGGATATCTTTGCTTTAGAGTAAATCAATTAGAATTAGATCCTGTCAAAAAAGAAACTTTGGGATTGCTAAATCATTGATAAAATAAAGCCACGGGACCACCACAGTATTTTTGTTTTTTAATCTTCCCAAGGAAAGGGTGGCTACTGGATCATTTAGTATTTGAACAATACGACCAGTAGGCACAAAGGGGCTTGAAATTGATGTGATCTGATGCTTGGAGAAATTATTTTATACTGGAGGATGCTAGAAATATTATTGATGGATGTTATGGTCTAAGTTCCCATTTTATTTCCTCCCAAATTTAAACTTTAACTGCTCAATATACCTACTGTTAATTTTTTGTTTAGCTAACCTGTTCTTTTATCTGATTCTTTTTCTTGCTATATTTGTCAAAGGCCCACATCTGATCCAAGGAATTGGTGCTGGTATCATCCCTAGCGTTTTGGATGTTGACATGCTTGATGAAGTTTTTCAAGTAGGTCCAAACTCTTGTCATCTTTCATTCTTACTTAGACTCATCAGTTCATATCTTCATTCATGAAGTTTTTCAACTAAATTCTTGAATTTACTATGCCGTTAATTACTTTGGGTGGCGGTATTACCTTTTAGATATCAAGTGAAGAAGCCATTAAAACTACAAAGCTGCTTGCCTTGAAAGAAGGTTTGCTGGTATGAAAATGTTCCTGGTTGATACATATCTCTTTCCCATTGTAGAAATTTCATTTTTCACTCTCTTTTTTGTACCGTAGGTTGGGATATCTTCTGGAGCAGCAGCCGCCACCGCAATTAAATTGGCGAAAAGGCCTGAAAATGCTGGAAAACTCATTGTTGTAGGCTGCAATTCTTTCTTAGAATTGGCTTGTACATACCAATGATTTATTAATTAATCCAACTGTTTTAATCATGCAATCCTTCCTGCAGGTGATATTCCCAAGTTTTGGAGAGCGTTACTTATCTTCCAAGCTTTTTGATTCCATTAGACATGAAGTGGAGAACCTCACTTTTGACTAAGATGTTAGTTGTTTGCTTTAATTGAGAATTTATTCATGAAATTTCAACTTAATTTTTTTTTTTTTTGAATAACTGTTCTAACTGAAATAATCTTTCGAGCAGCAGAGCAGTTGAATTGTCTTCACTGAAACTTTTGCTATTTTTCGTATGTATATAACTCAATAATATTTATAATGAAGCATTAAAAATAATGTTGTGTATAGGTTTATCATTTGATTAAATAATTCTAGTAATCAATCTAGATAAAATAAATAATTAGATTAGATAAAATTAGAATTTGTTAAGCATTGATATTATTATTAAAATATTGAGGAAAACAAAATTTTTCCATAAAATTAGCAATTAAACATTTAATTTAATTTATAATATAGTTATAAATTATAATAATTATATAAGAATATATTAGAAGTAAATACAATAAATAATTTATATAAGTAAATAATTGAACCGGAAGAAATTAAATTAAGAAAAATGTTAATTAGTTGCAAGATTATGGCGTCGAGACAACTGTGGCCCATTGGCGACGAGTTCTTCTGCCGCTGATTGTTACAAATAAGACTTTTACCTTAATTTTTCATTTGTAACTCTGATAATTGCATAATAATGGATTAGGAATAATTAAAACAAATAATCTTTATGAAATAAACAAAAAAATTGGATAAAATTAAAATTTATAAATCATTAAAATCATTTTTAAAATATGTAAAAAAATGTAGATTCGTCGTTAATACAATAGCGACGTGATTATTGGTCGCCAAAATAATATTTAGCGACTAATTTTACCGTTGCTAAAAATTCCAGCAGAACTGAACATAAGAAATTGCTAACCAATTTCCACAAAACATTTAAAACATTTCCGCAACAGAAAATCTCAATTTGCTTTTTAAAATTTTCCAATCAAAATTTTATAGTAAAAAGGTAGTAAAAGCAAACCTCATAGTAATTATTTATAATCTTCAATAGTTTTTCATTACTTGTAATAATAAAAATTTTTGCATAACAATATATCGATTGTTTTATTCTTTTGCCGATTATAATAATAAATTTTCTTGAAGAAAATAAGTAATAAAGTAAATATGCATCAAAATAAAAGAATTATACACATATATCAAATAGATAGTTCATTTAATATGCTGCTAATTAAGTAAGCTAAACACAACATTAATATTATAAAAGCCAATCAAAGATTTATTTTTTTGTAATTAATAAATGATATATAAGGCAAGGAATTGAAGAAAACACTAATGCACATTATACAAATTATTAATCCTATTTAATATTGTAGGCTCAATATTTGTAAAATTCAGGAAATATGTACATATTTGCATTATAAATCTGCATGAAAGAATTATTTCTAGTTGATTAAATGAAATCTATAGGCTAAATAATTAATATTACAAAGAACCAAACAAAAAAGCTAAGTATTTATAGAAGGAAAAAGGAAAAAAAAAAAAAGAAGAAAGAATGTATAACCACATCATTAAACAATGTAAGAAGCAAGAACAAAAACTCATGTATCTCTATAATTTCAACAAACTATGATTCATTGCAACATATATTTTTACTGAATTTTAATGAATTTCAACAAACTATGATTATAGTAAGATTCCAATAAAATTCATTTAAATTCCAAAAGGTGCAAGAAGTGAGGAACATATACATATAAGACTATAAACATTGCATCACTATTTTCAGCCTTTTCCACCTAATTCTCTTGCCTTTCTAATATCAAATTTAGCAAGGGCAAAGACTTGCAACACTGATTATTTAGCATTTTTAAATTGCAAAATAAAAAATCTGTTGCCTAGATCAAACCAATATTAAAACATATATGTATCTTAATAGATAGCTTTTTTTTTTTTTTCAGTATAAGGTTCAACACATTAAATCTCAACAGACCAACATTAGAAAGTATTGCATAATCATTAGTTCTTAGAACAAAAGAAGGATGCACCAAATACCATGCCATGAATAATTTGCCTTCAGGACTACTTTAAAGATCAAAGTTGATTTGAAATATCAAAAATTATATCACAAAACTCATATAACTTTATAATACCTGAAATAGTTGATGCTAGAAACATCTTAAGCAATACAAGACAAGGATAAAATTCCTAATTTCATGGTTTATATGTTATGAACAATAATAAGCATATCACTTAATCACAGATAACCATCAATTTCATAACTTATACATTCTTTTCTTCTGTTGTCCTACAGCTCAAAAAACAAAATTTATATCATAATTAGACTAAAATTTGACAGAACATGAATTTCCAGTTTCGAAATTCACTCGTAGATGCTTAAAAACAAATAATTAAGTCAAGAAAGACATAAATTTTCATTAATTACTTGATTGGAGCTGAATTTACATCAAATTGATGGTAGAAAATTTGCTTCCTGCCATGAAAAGTGAAGGATTTACGTAGATCAGTCAGAACACAAGATATTGTTACCTGTCTACCTGTAACCAATTTGGAAAAGCCAATAACAAGTGTACAAACTGTTATGAGAAAATACAAGAAAATAGGAGAATTGTTAATTCAATATTAAAAAACAGTAGAAAATGGAAAACCAATATGAGGCCTGTGTAGTACACAGTTTCCTTAAGATAAATTCGCTTCCTACACTGGTATTTAGGATAACCAGCGTTTGTCTCTTAGGATACAACAGATTCCAAGTAGTTGTTGAACACACAACATCTACTTACAGCGAACTTTTAATTTGTCACACCCTCTATCACTTGAGAAGAAGAAGGAGAACAAAGAAAGAAACACTCCAAGAACAATCAAAGTATGCTCTTTTTCAACACTTCAAAATTCAAGCTTAAACCACCTATTTATACTAGATGGAGGAGACATGAGATTAATTGTGATTAATGTCCTTTAAAGGCTGTCAATAATGCATTTGTAACTCTCAAATAATGGTGAAATTAATCTTTGAAACATCAGAAATTGATATTTCAAAAGACATGAAGCTCAAAAGTCCATTATGGAACAGAATCCACACGGAACTACGAGATTTTGGGCCGACATTCGTGTACGCAGGTCGCGCATTGGCCCATCCCGGCCCATGGATTTGCACCCCCCCTGCTCCTGAGCGCGCGAGAGAGAGCCTTCCATTATACTTTTCTTACCCATGTAACAATGCATCTCTATATATAAACACAAGTCCAACTTCAATTCTTAGTGATGTAGGACAAACTTTCACTCACTTTTCACCTTTAAATTTCCTTACCAATGAGCTTACTTTAAGCTTCAATTTCTATTCACACATTTTCCATTTTGAGCATATGAATACATTAATTCATAGTTCTCATGCCAAGAAACATATATCCGGGTCTTTCTCCCAAAAACCGAGTTGTAGGACCCACCCGAATAATCCTTTCAAAATGGCTCATAATCACAATTTTTTCCAACACAAACAAGCATATATAATATGCAATAGGGAATCAACTAAAAGAAAAATAATTCATATTGGAAACATAGTATGCCAAGCACATTGAAAAAGCAGACACTTCAGTTTGACAAATAGTCATACGTACTAACAAATTATAGAGCAAAGCATTCTGTTTTTCAGACTCATAATGCTCAACCAAAGCAAAAAGCAAACTTACCCAACAAAGAAACCATAATATCCTGAAGAAAAATGTCCTAAATTCCCTACTATATGCTTGGCACAAAAGACCCACAAACACGAGCAGCTGTCATTTCAAATACATAATGCTGAGAGAGTAGGCACTCTAGACATCAACAACCAAGCTAACAGGACGATCGATAGGAAATAAAGAAGCAATTAATGGCTAAGAATAAGCGACTATGGATTTAAACAATTGGAAATAAGACCTATCAACACACTGAAACTAATACTGAAAATTGGTA
Source organism: Balakata baccata (assembly GCA_949630135.1). Taxonomy (NCBI): domain Eukaryota; kingdom Viridiplantae; phylum Streptophyta; class Magnoliopsida; order Malpighiales; family Euphorbiaceae; genus Balakata; species Balakata baccata. Next base: position 21,607 of record CATIWF010064110.1, read on the forward strand.
ATTGGGTTTTGTGGTTTAAATTAGCTGGCCGAAATGGTGAGAATGTAATAGGAAAAATGAAATATCAACTCAAATACCAAATTACAGAAATTATTTCTGTTTTTCTCACTTGTAGTTACCAAATACAGCAAAAAAGGCTAACTTTTTCATTACTCATCATTACCAAATACCAAAAACAGGTGCTAATTTCTCCAATAATCTAACACTATCTTCTAAACTCAGATTCTCACGCCATACATCAGGAAATATAAAAACAAACTGGACCCGAAAACCATCTAAAAAAAACTATAAAAGAACAAGAACAAGACCTCTACATTGTGGAGATGTGGGCTTGTCGCCGTCGTAAGCAAGAAGGGAGCTTTGGCTCATCAAAGCCCAATTGGACAGATGTTGAGGAACAAATTAGGGTTGGAATTTGGAGAATTTTAAGAGAGTCATCAATTGGGGAAGAAAAAAAGGCGTTAGAGCTGTTAGTTATAATAGGACAAGGGGTTTTGGGTAATTTTAGTTTTTAGTTAAGGAAAAATATTAATTTCTCCTGACGCACACGCTCCCAAACAGGTCCTTATGCCACGTCATGTGGGCCAATTAACACGTCATCAAGGGTCCGTATTAATTTATCACCGTCAGGCGGGGTATTCCGCGTCAAGTGGCATGTTTAGTAAATTTGAGAAAGTTAATGCCCTTTCTTTCACCGGCCCACATATATACCACTTTGTTAAGTTTTCCCTCCCTCAAACAGGACACTCTTCTTTATGGAGGCTCTTGACTTTCACAGCCAAACAGGAAGAGAGAAAAAGAAAACGAGAGAAAGTGAGGGAAAGTGGAAGAAACAGAGATAATTACAACTGCGGGAATAAAATTAGAAGGAAAGAGTAGAAGCTAGGGAAAATAGAGAGATAATTGAGAGAGTGAGAGAGAGAGGGGAAAATGAAACACATTTTCAAGAAGCTACACATAGGGAGCAATCACGAGCCACCGCGATCAAATGAGACTCCTCCTTCACCATCAACTTTTAATTCCGATCAACGTTCTGGCCCCACCAACGCTCCGAATAGCCCTCCGTCAACGTCTTCTTCACCGGCGGCTACCGTAACTAGCACGACTGTTACTTCGACGACGAATAATTCTAATAATCATGCGGACTACTTCTCGTCAGAGGAGGAGTTCCAGGTTCAGCTAGCCTTGGCGATCAGCGCGTCCAATTCAGAGTTTAGGGATGATCCTGAGAAGGATCAGATCCGAGCGGCGACGCTGCTTAGTCTGGGAGGGAATCATCATCACCGGATCGATGTGGGCAGGGAAAAGGGGGAGGCTGCCGCGGAAGCCTTGTCTAGGCAGTATTGGGTGAGAGTTTGAACTCCTTGAAGTTAAATTTCGGTCACTTGCTTATTGTATGTCTTGAATTGTAATAATTGAACTGGAACTAGGGTTCTTATTGTCTTTTGCTTATAGTATGTCTTGAATTGTAATTATGTCATCTTACTTTTATTTGTTTAACTTGGAGTTGGGTTTATTGACCAGGAATATAATGTGCTTGATTATGAGGAAAAAGTAAAGGATGGTTTTTATGATGTCTTCTCCACAAATCCAGTAGTTCAAGGAAAAATGCCATCTCTCACAGATCTAGAAACAAGCCCTGGGAGTTCTAGTTTTGAAGCAGTTGTAGTCAACCGAGCGATTGATACTGCGTTGGAGGAGTTGTTACAAGTTGCACAATGTATTGCTTTAGACTGCCCTGCTACAGATGTTGGTATTTTGGCACAGAGGCTTGCTGAAGTAGTCACAGGTCATATGGGTGGGCCGGTGAAGGATGCTAATGTGATGTTGGCAAGATGGATGGAAAGGAACACAGAGTTGAGGACATCCCTACAGACAAGTGTGTTGCCTATTGGATCCATAAATATTGGTTTATCTAGGCATCGGGCTTTACTTTTTAAGGTTAGCATTGTATTTTTATTATTGACAAGTCCCTGCAGGTCTTGCCTGGCCAAACTCTTGCAGTACCTTAGTTGAATACCTTGAAGTTTTACACTCATTATCTTTCTTAACCTTGATGTAGGTACTGGCTGACAATGTAGGATTACCTTGTCGCCTAGTTAAGGGTAGTCATTACACTGGCGTTGAGGATGATGCTATCAACATAATAAAGTTAGAAGATGAAAGGTTGTGGCTTGTAATTGTTGTAGTACTTCTAATTTACTCGTATATTTATTGTTTGAACTATTCTTTGATGGCTTGTCATTCGTGGTACTTTTTATACACTTATTTAAACGCTGGAATTATTCTTTGACTGACAAGTAATTTTAATTGATGGTGTGACCCTATTCCTGAATGTGTATTTTTTTTAAAGTAAACTGTATCTTTTGGTACAATTTTATATTTCTTATGTTTGGATTTAGTTGGAATAACTCATTACTGACTGCACTTCAAATCATAATGGCACCGGAATGTGCAATAATTAATGACATATATGAGAATGAAGCATTAGCTTTGGACCTCCTCAAGTACTTCAACAACCTATACCATTTTAGGATCTAGATATGGAAATGCAAATGAACCAGCAGAAGATGTAGAACTTCTTTCTCAATATTTTCCTTGGTTATGTGTTGGACTTTGATAGGTTCATTAATCAAGTTTTTTAGATTTTATTGATAATCATTTTTCATGTATAATTTAATAGACAACGAACAAAATTTTTTCTGTGTTGCTACTTCTGGAGATTCTTATCAGTTTTCAAGGGCTGTTGTCAATATTTCTTGATGGTCATTAGTTTGTCGTCTTGAGCTGAAAATTGGGCATGAAATTTCTAAAAATATAAAAATGCTTGTTGACAAAGTCAAGGGATTTAAGTTCTTTGGTATCTGATTGTATGGATCAAGTATGGTGTGCTAATCTTAGAGTTAAAGGTCACAGCAAAGTAGACTTAAATGCATCCTGGAGCAAGTAAATTTGTATAGTTCACAGCTTCCATCTCAGGGCTAGGATATTTGAGAGTTGAGATGCCAAACTGTCAAATCCAACAGATATCCCTCTCTTGCCAATTTTGCAAGAGGCATTTGATTTAATTTCTGTACAGGTTCTTGAATTGCTTATGGAAAAAAGAAAATGAAAAAATTCCACATATTATGTCTGTCTCTGTTTGCAGGTGTGTGAATTTGGTTTGTAGATGAGACCTATTTCTTGTTTTCATTTTTAACATATAAATTTCTGCCTTCAGGGAGTTTTTGGTTGATCTCATGGCTGATCCTGGAACACTAATACCGGCTGATGTTCTGAGTGCAAAAGACACTGTATTCATATCATATAATCCAAACATTAGTAAAATCCCTGGTCATCGCCCTTCTAGTGACTCGGGAGTTGTTTATTCTAAATCAAACCCATTGTCCGGTGAAGGCAGTAGTCGGAACTCTTCATTGAATGGTTCTATGCCTCTTGATAGAAGGTTGAGTACTCAAAGTGCAGAGTGCTCAGCCTCGTTCTTTGGTGCTTGTAGTGATCTTGGGGTTGGTTCTTCTGGAGAATCTAGTAGAGCAGCCCCCTCTAACCATCATGATAATGTTTCCTCAGCTATTGGGCCTTCTCTATACAAAGGGAGTCACAGGGCCAATGCAGTTGGTGGTGCTGTAAGGATGAATGTCAATGTAATTCCATATAGCCAAAATAGTTCAGAAGATGCTAAAGACCTTTTTTCAGATCTTAATCCATTCCAGATCAAAGGAACTGGCAAAAGTTTTATGCTGAACAAGCCTGCTGGAAATAAAATTGAGGATTTTCAGAGGCAGAAAAATAATCTTCCTGGTCGACCCCCTGTTCCATTGATGTGGAAGAATCAATATGCATACAATGAAGTTCCTGGGAAAAAGGAATACGGCTATATGGAGGGTCTCTTTCCAAGAATCAATCGTGAACCTACTGGCTATAATCAATCATCCCTGGCGTCTACCAGCTCTACCGTGTCTGAGAAGGTTTATCATCAGGGCTTCAAGTCATCCAGTAATTCAAGTTCATCTGGTAGAGATGGTGAAGCTAGGAATTCTTCAAGTGGGAGCACTTCTGCTTTGGCACCTGGTGTAAATCAGTGCCATAAGTTGCCTTTAATTGAGGAAGTAACCTCAAATCTCAAAGAAGGAAATCCTAGGGATGCTAAGAATTTCCAAAATGATGCGGAGGCTGTGGTCAAAGATATTGAAAATAATGAAATTGGTTTCCATGACCATAGAAAATGCACACATGACCGATTTTTGGGGACCAATATGAAACTAAAGGAAAAAGAAAGTCCTAGCTCATCATTAGATTCCAGCACAAACAGGGTTGATCAAATATTTGATGATGTAGATGTGGGTGAATGTGAAATTCCCTGGGAAGATCTGGATATTGGTGAGAGGATTGGACTAGGTAATGCATATGGCTAGTGAAGTTTCTATATATAGCAATGATGGTTTTCCGTTGTCCAAATTGAACCCATTTATACACATACATTCATTTAGACATCATAAAATTGAACATGGTTAATTTATGCATGCGTATTGTGATATATTTTGTCAGCATGATCATTCTTACAAGTATATATGTAGTGATTATTTTTTTCTTCAGAAATTTAGACCTTTGTTTGGTTCTTCATCTATTTTTTTAGTTCTCATACCATAAAAATGATTCTGAAAAATTTATTTTTATCTTTTTTTGTGTTTGCCTGAAAAAAATTAAACAAGTCTATCCAGTATGCAAGATAATATGTTTTACAATCAAAGTTCAATTGTATCCTTATTTCTTTTAAGATCTTCTCCTCGCATTTTGAAATGATAATTTCTCTAGCAATGATTACTTGTTTATCATATGGTGGTAATTTGGCCACATATGAAATTTATCATATAATTATAGTAGATGTGCAACAATGTTGTTTCAGTCCTTGCATAATTCGATTCTTCTCTCTATCTCTCTGTCTGCCTCCTCACCATCATTGTCTTCCTCATTTTTTCTGTGAGCAGGTTCATACGGGGAGGTCTACCATGCTGATTGGAATGGCACGGTGAGCTTGGCTTTCCTGCATTCAGTGTAATTTGTTACTATCTAGAATAATATGTGCAACTCTAATGGATTAAGGAGACTATGCAAACCCCTTTTATCTAAACTTCTTGCCAGTTGTCTTGCATTTTTCTACTGCTTTTCTTATTCTTACTAGACTCCTAGTTGGTTTCATTTCCAAGTTCACAGCAATAAGTAACTGGTCATGTGCATTCGAATGTTCGTTTGAATTTGAGAACTCCATTTATCTGGACTTAAAACATATAATTTAGGTTGGTTCGGATATGTGCATAGAGATTTTTATCTTCCTCTAATAGCTTTTCTCCTGTCTACATCAGCTACTACATTAGTGGTATTTATTTTATCGTATACTTGAGCTGAAACTGTAAACTGGAAATTCCCATCTTACATTCTGTTAAATCTTTAGAAGCTTTTTGATGGTTGGGAAAAAAACGTTTCATTGTTTCTAACTTTTTGCTGGTCTTATGTTGTTGAATTTACAGGAGGTTGCTGTGAAGAAGTTCTTAGACCAGGATTTCTCAGGGGCAGCTTTAGCTGAATTTAAAAGAGAAGTAAGCAATTATCCTTCTAACATGCATAATGGTTTTCTTTTAGAAAGTATCCTTCAGTGGCTGCTGACAAAGTGAATAGTTTGGATATGCTTATTGTTTGATGGCTTTGTTATTTTATGCATTCCTGTGGGCTATAGATTTCAAATGACCCAGGATTACCCAACATTGCCTTTAGTTGAAGTCATGAGAGCAGCAGGTAGCCTAACATGCATCATAATTCTCTTTTGGGCTTGGGATATCCTTTGGTTGTTGCAAACCCAAAAGTTCGTGAAAGGGAAATTGACAAAGTAAATAACTCAGCTGTGCTTTTGTTGTCCTACTCCTTTGGGTCCCAAATTTATAATAATTAAAGTTGGGACAAGAAGTTCATGATAGTAATGTTGCTTACTTGACTCTAGCCTAGGTTGGCAATATATATTCCATATCATGTTTCTTCTTCATAAAAATGTGGATCTTATGACTAGTAGACATCCTTTGCAGTCAATTTGGCAATGAAGGGTTAAGGTTACAGAAAGTAGGAGTGCTCATTCGTTTGGTTCGACTTTGAACCGAACCGATGCTGATCTGCACAAACCGAAGAACATTTAGAACTAATTCTAACTGAACCGATGCTAAATATTTTGGTTTGGTTTGGTTCGGTTTTGTTAATTTATTAATTAAATTTGTGTAAATTATAATTATTATTATATTTTATCAATTATAATGTATTGGAACCAAACACCATAACTTTATTAATTATGAAAAAAATTAAACCAATTATCGTAACTTTATCAATCATAATATATAAGTTATAATTAAATAATATAACTATAAATTAAAATAAAATATCATAGATTATGATAAATTGATATAATCAGTACTTCATCAACTACAATAATTATCATAAATTAAATTTATTTATCATAACTTTATGAATTATCATAAATTAAATTATCATAACTTTATGAATTATCACAACTTTATAAATTAAAATTAATTATTATAACTTTATTAATTAGTCCAAATTAAAATTAGTTAACATAAATTAAAATGTTTCCATAGTTCATGACTTTATCCTACCATAAATCAATATAAAATATTATAAACTATAATTTTGTATCTAAAAATTATAATTAAATCATTAAAAAATATAAAATATAAAATATTATATATATATATATATTTTGGTGGGTTCGGTTTGATAGGTTTTTAAACATTTAAAACCGAACAAACTGAATTTTAAATGAAAAACCAAACTGAATAAACTAGAAACTGACTGACCGAATTCAATTTGGTTCGGTTTTTTGTTTCAGTTTGCACATCCCTAACAAAAAGTATCAGGATTAGTTAAACTCGTTCAGGAGAAAGCGAATTGAGGGTGAGAATGTCCCCTTACCATGTGATGCCCCAAAAGTTCATTCATGGCTATGTTGGTTTTCCCCTTTCCCATTACCATGAGATGCCCTAAAATTCTCGCAGAATAGGTGGTTAATGGAGGAAGAAAATTTGATTTTTATGGACCTTTTGGTTTTGCACAATTTAGAAATATTTGGAAGAGCAAAAGTTATGTGCTACTTACTATAATTTCCTTTACCTTTACGAGGCAATACAAACAAATAGTTACTTGTACTTATATTTACCAAATGGCACCCAACATTGGCATGACTCTATGAAAAATTGGTGAGTTTGTACCTGGATGGATGCATGCATGCCTCCTAGTTCTAGTAACATATCAAGACATAGTGAAACCACATTGTAGGTTTCACCTTCCTCTCGCCTAGTGCTTTCCAAACAGAGTCTTATTCTCATCTGAGTTTCTTCTTAGCATATATTTAGAACTTAAGGCAAAGTAACTATATGTCAGTCACACAATGGCGTTTCATCTTTTTCTAGTCCAAAAATTTTTGAATCTGATATTTGCTGTTTGATGTAAGGTGCGAATAATGCGAAGATTGCGCCATCCAAATGTTGTTCTCTTTATGGGTGCTGTTACACGTCCGCCAAACCTATCTATCATCACTGAATTTCTTCCTAGGTATAATTTTGTTGCTTTCTCCTTGATGTCATATCATGGTAATTAGCTTTTGTTAAAGCAAAACAATGGAAATTGCTATTTGTCCCTATGAATTCACTAGTCTTTCTAATGCTGATTCCATATTACTGAATTATAAATGAAGTTGCTTCACTGATGTTTTGATTTGCTAGGGGAAGTTTATACCGGATTCTTCATCGTCCTCATGGTCAAATTGATGAGAAGCGTAGAATAAAGATGGCTCTGGATGTGGTATGGAATTATCACTCTTTTTGGTTTCTGGTCTGCATTTGACATCATTTTGCCAGATTCATAAATTTCTGCATGTTATAGGCAAGGGGTATGAATTGCTTGCACACCAGTACACCTACAATTGTTCACCGGGATTTGAAGTCACCAAATCTTTTGGTTGATAAAAACTGGACTGTCAAGGTATATGTTTCTTCTTCTTTTAACTCAATGTTGCTTTCAGTTATTTTTCTGCTAACAGTGTTTGCTTTATAGAAGTTGATATATGTGCCTGCAAATTTGCATTGATTTAGAATGGGCTTCATTGATATCCAAAACAGTTCAAATAAATTTTGATGTGTTCTCATTTTTCTTGGTAGTTCTGAAATTAGTTATCTTTCATAGATTAGTCCTGACTTATGCATTGCAGTCTTGCAGTTCATGTATCCTTTCTTTTGGAATTACAACCTGCTCTCTTGATACTGCATGGATAAGAGCTGATTGTGTTGGTCTTTTATTCTCTAAAATTTATAGAAACGATCAGCACTAAAATGGTGGTTCAACCAAAGCAGTGCTGCAGGGGACACTTGGGATTCGGTGCTTACTTTAACCACTTTAGCATTGGGAATCATTCTTAGGATTAGAACTCATTCTAGTCTGTCACATGAAATATTTTTTAATACATGGAGTTGGTGTCTGAGGTTATAATTCAACTTTCAAGGGCACTTGATGCAGGATTACACTAGTGCTCATTTTGATTTGTGATTTAGATCTGAATCCACTTGCTAAAAAACTGCTTAGTTTAACTGCTGAATTCTAAAGGGGACAATGTACGAGATCTATCTTTGATTAAATTATGCTGACATTATAAAGGAATGGTTCTTGTTTTTGAGTCGGCTGGAATTTACTTGAAGGACATGGCATAAATAGATCTCTGTAGATGAGACTTTTAATTTTATCCAGCCTTCTGTTGTTTCTTCTAGCTTGTTCCTTGCTTGACTATAGAACAGTATTAGAACTATGAAACTCGAGACACCTCATGGGTTGTTTAGTTTGTAACTGGAGTAACAGTTTTGTTGTACCAGAATGGGTCAGCAAGTCACAAGAAGGTCTTTGTGATCAAAGTTCATTTTGAAAATTTTTTTTTCCCTGAAAGACAATGCAATGTAAGGACACTTGAAAGTTGAGTCTAATTATGGAGAAGCTAATGAGAGTCTGCTGTTAAAATTTGTTGACATGGATTAAATACTGATTAACTATATTGTTTCTCTGTGCAGGTTTGTGATTTTGGGTTGTCACGCTTAAAGCATAACACCTTTTTGTCATCCAAATCAACCGCGGGAACAGTGAGAATCTGTTATCTTCGTTCTTATATGCACACACCCTGGTTGTTCTGTTTATGTTTTGATCTTGACCTTGATGCCTGTCTTTTGAATTATCTTTGCTGTTTTAGCCTGAGTGGATGGCACCAGAAGTTCTCAGAAACGAAAACTCCAATGAGAAGTGAGTTTATGTTCTGTTTTTTCATTCTGAGATTCATTTATTTTATTGCCTTATCATAGTAGCTTCATATGTAGTTGAAATGTATTTATTTGGTTAATAGTCACCTAAACTGATAATAACATGGTAAAGGACAAATCTATGAAATTCTACCTGGAGAGCAGCCAGGTGGAGTGCGACTCTCCCATATTTATCATTCTATGGAGATCCTTATTTGGAATCCATTTTGAATTGGGCTATAGGTAGAATGCTTCACAAGCAAGTGATAGGGTTGATTGAGAGACATAATGGATGTTCGAGAAAGCTTACCAAGAAGTTGAACAAATAAAGCTTTCAGCCTTTTAGACAATGAAAATAGCATTTTAATGACTTATAAGTTCAGAAGTAATATTTTGTTGGCTATTGTCTAAGATTGGAAGCAGAGTGTTATCTCGGCCTGATATTTCCTTGGAGAAACCCGGGGGGTGGCTTTCTCCAATATAGATGCTGCACCATGTATGAGTAGGTAACACTAAACTAAATGCCATTATCACATATGGATGTACAGGTGTGATGTATATAGTTTTGGAGTCATACTCTGGGAGCTTGCAACATTAAGATTGCCTTGGAGTGGGATGAACCCAATGCAAGTAGTGGGTGCAGTTGGTTTCCAGAATCGTCGCCTTGAAATTCCCAAGGATGTTGATCCGTTAGTTGCCAGGATAATTTGGGAATGCTGGCAGACGTAAGTTAAAAAAAGGAAATTCTTATATATGCTTACAGTAATTTTCCCTTGACTAACGTGAACTCAAATTAATGGATTGCTGTTTCTACCATTGTCCTCAGCGATCCGAACTTGCGTCCTTCCTTTGCACAGCTCACGGTTGCTCTCAAACCCTTACAGCGGCTTGTTGTGCCTTCACTTCTGGACCAACCAAGCTCTCCTTTGCAGCTGGAGATATCAGTAAATTCTACACCTTGAAATGTCCCTACTACTCAATTGTGAATAAGGGGTACATTTTTATGAGGCAACTGTGGAACTTCTTTAAAGAAAAAACTAAAAAGAGAAGAAAAGTTTATAGGCTCTGATTTGTGTAAGTAATGGATGTATGCTTTGCTTACTGCTGCCAAAAGATATTGTGGCAGCATTTTTTGTATAGTTTGGTGTTTGAGGGCTTGTGAACTGTGAAATTGGAACTTTGTAATACATCTATACCTGTAACTAATGTGTCATCAAGATGGAAGTCTATTTTCCAATTTTTCTTCTGCTTCTGAATATAACTAGTGAAAATTATTTTAGCAGCGTATGGCCAGAATTTGGGTGGAAAAGAAAAGTTAATTCTTTATCTAAATTTTATTATCGAATATTGGACCCTTCCATGAATTAAAAAATATTTAATAATAAAAAAAGCTACAAAAATAATTAATATATTTAATAATCGAAAAGCTACGAGTACTAGATATCTGAAAAAGAATTGGACGGTAGTTGAAAAGAAATCCATTGATATAAATATGAATGGACTTGGCTGGTTAACATTTCATTTGATGTGACTCACAAGCAGTAGGGCAACAGCTCGCCCATGTGGGATTGGAAAATAACATATGTATCTTGGCAGAAGATGTCCAAATAAATCACCTACAAGGCTACAACTGATTCAGAATCCAAGTTTTTGGTGCTGCCTTTCAGGGAGAGGATACCACAAAAGCTCCTCCCAGTAAGGATCCCGCCAACCAAACCAACATGGATTCGTTAATAAGATGTTGTCAATTAGATCGAAAATGTCTTACCCATTTGCACAGCCTGACTCATGAAATTATAATTACAGTAATTATTTTATTTACGAATTAAAATAAATTGATCGAATTAAGGTGACATGTAAGATATTAGTAATACCAAAATTACCTTGGATAAAAATAAGAAATGTATTCAGTAGGGTGTAGATGGGCTTATATAAAACTCTTTCGGCTTAATAAAAACATCTAATAATCTAAGATTTATTTAAAAACTTTAAACATTAAGTACATGTTGGATAAGATAATTAAATTAAATATCAGCACTTAAAAGCACAGAAGCATTGCTTAGGCACAGGGGGTGCAGTGTACAAGTCGCAAAGTCCCCTTCCATTATATTTTCTTCTGCAATCTTCCCAGCAATTGTTACTGCCTTTGCAGTTCCAAACTTTGTGGCAGTCCTTTGCCTCTGCCTTTATCACTACCACTTCTTCATCTGCAAATCCACAAATACATCATTATGTATTCTATTCTTTTAACAATAACAAAAATCTGGCCAACAGTTCATATTATTATTTAATATAAATATATGTTTTTATGTGATATTGATGTATTAACTAAGTTTATAAATAAATAAAAACTATAGATTAAAACAACATGAGTTCTTCAATAGTGGAGAGGTGGGCAGAGACTTATACCGGAGGCAAAGATGAAAAGGGCAAGCAAGAAGCAGAAGATAGAGAGTTTAGCCATCTTTAAGAGTGGATTAATTAGGTGTAGGCTTAATTTTGGAATAAAAATTTGTATGCTATTTATAAGGCTTTGCTTTAGGGAATCTGACCGTTTCATTTGCATTAAAGGATAAGCATGTGAAGGCTATGGATATAGTGGAATTGTGAATCTGTAATTTTATATTGTAATTGCCTAAGAATCTATCATTAAAAAAGCGGCACATTAAGCCACCTTCTACATATATATATATATATATATAAGAGATGAAGAAGACATCCTACCCAATATTCCAAAATATTGAATTTAATAAAAAGATAAGATGAGATATTAAGGGTATTTTATCTCTTAATTAGAGATTGTAAATTCAAACCTAAGTAAAAAATATATTTAAAACTTGAAAGGTAATGCTTTACCATATTAAAAAGCCTATTAGTTCGAATACAAATTATTGGATTGTAAAAAATAATGATAAAAGACCACTTACATAGTAAATTATATAAAAGCAAAGCATGAGTTTGATATATGCCTAACTAAATTTTTTATCCCAAGACAATGAACCCAAATATGCAATCTTTATCCAATCCTTGTAGTTTTTTTAGCCATTGTTTTTGCATAGGCCAATGGTAACATACTTCAAACTAGGTTACAACATGCTTAGATAAGCACTTTTGCATCACAAAATGGAAGAACAGGCCATCCTTGGCACCATACAACTTTTTTTTTTGGGTTTTATTAAGGCTAGTGACAGATACACTTAATTTCATAATGGAGCTATTATAGGAGAGAGAAACATATTAATTATGAGATTGTCTAGAAGTAATTAACTTTCATTAATAAAATTTCATTTTTCTTATAGTCTCAATCAGTATCAAGACACTTGCCATCTGAGCTATTCTGCGTGTTTCTCTACCTAACTCTGTTCCACTAACTAAACATCGAATTTTAGGAAATAATAACACTAAAGAAATCAGCAAAAGAAAATGGATTAAATGGTAGGGGAAATTCGATTCATTTAAAGTTATTGATTAGTAAATCAACATGCTACTGATCAGAACGTATAAGCATAAGCTCATTCATTTGGAAGCTAGAACAGAATTAGCTACTCCATTACCATTCACAATGCCTTGATTATTACAAAATTTATTTTAAAAAAATCTATAAAAGTAACATCCAATTGTCATTTACAAAAACTTCTGACTAAAACTAATACCAAAAACATTATGCTCTGGCTTTTTTTTCTTAGTTTTGCAGAATCAATTAAATTTTAAACCTTTTCCATCTGTGACAGAGAAATAATGGAAAGCACAGCATTAGTACAACCATTGGAATCTGCTGCCTTGTGAAATGAACTTGAGACTCATGGTAAGGGAAAAAAATTGAAAATGAAAAAAACCCATCATTTGGGCAAATTCATCCGTGAGATCTCTTCCTCCATTTTACCTTCAGACCTCTGAATCCTTTCCACAGCACCTTCATCATAAAAGTGCATGAACATAAATAAGCTAGTGAATCTTGAGAAAAAAGGAGTATCTAAAAGCCTACGCACGCTAAAGATTGCATATTAACAATGTCCATGCACAAATTCGATATCAATTTTACAAGAGTTTTTCAAGCTGTTTCTATTGAGAACTATAATATGCATTCCTTAGAAAGTATGAATAACTATCTGATAGAAAGATGAATATGTATGCAAATTCAAGTTGAATCTACAATATTCTGCGTCATATATATGTGTGTGTGTGACGCTGAACATTATATATAGTTAAGGACTTGAGAAATTATACGCGATTATATGTTTCAGAAAAAAGCCCATGGAGAACCTTTTGTATAGAAAACAAAGTCATAGGGCAACAGAAATTACCTCTTATATCTCTTCTTGGAACCACAAGGACACAATGCATTCCTACTTAATTGCCCACTCTTTGCCAAATTCGCCCTAGCCATATCTAATGGTGTTGATCCTATCAGCTTTTGCACCTGGAGAACATAAATCATTATGCATGATGCATATGTTTTCAGAGTTCCACTCCAAAGCAAAATTGAGAAGAAAAAAAAAAGAACATGGATAATATTGCTCTAAAATTATCAGAAATTTAAAATGGGCCAAACAATCAAGTCACCAGACAATTAACCACTTCATATACATAAAAGAAAAGGCAAATAAACAAATGAATACAGTGAGTGAATTATTAAGCTTAAAAACCATAACCAGCCACCAACCTGTATATCATGTATCTAATAACCTATGCCAGCTTGATCCAATTTTTTCAAAAATAGCAAATCTATGGGGAAAAAAAATGGCAAGGCCTTAACATAAGGATCACAGGTCCAAACAAGAAAAATTCATGTCAATACATGATACACACAGATTCTTGCCAGACAAAGTATACAATTTCCAAAGGGGCTGAAAAGTTTGTTCATTTTTACAAACTTCCAGAAATGAAACCCTGCTTATCCTTTCAGATCTCAAATAAGCTGCCCTTGCAATTGTGAAAGCTTGTTCATAGAAGCACAAACACACTGCCAAACCAGACTCCAAGAGATTTGCTGGGTCAAAGAAAATTTAGATGCACCTGTTTTCTGTTTTTGGGTTTGGATTGTAACATGAAGCGCAGTTGACCAAGTCAACAACTATGCACCTATACTTTTAGCATAGGATTCCAGTCCAAGCCTATTACTGAGGTCTCCCTACCTCAACCAATGAAAAACCAGACCTTACACTGTGCTCTTCAAATCATATGGAAGAAGCGATGAAAATTCATATTTATATTCGTGAAAATGAAAGTTCTTTATTGCCCCGAGAACTAGGAAATCAAAATGTTCGACCAAGAAAAAGGACAATTTCGGGCAACAAACATGACAGATGAATTAACAATCCATATTCAACCACAATGATATTCACTATTCCAGAAGCAAGAAGTAGAACTATTACAACACGACAATAGCTAACACAGATTGACAAAATTAATACCTCTGCGATGCTCTTCGGTGGAGGTTTCCCTTCTTCCTTTAACTTCCGTAGCTTCTTTTCTGCTTCCTTGGCCCACGTAAACTGAGCAAGCGCCCTCTCAACATCAGCTATTGTACAATTACAGTGGTTTGCTGCTTCTTGCTTTTGACTAGTTTGAAGGTTCTACAAATCAAAAACTCTAAAACCATAATCAGGAAAAAAAAACCCAATTGCAAGTAATGATATTCTTTTTATTGATGGAAAAAAAAAAGAGTCTGCTTTGAATTCATATAGCTAAATAGAATAGGCAGCTGGAAAGGAACGAACCAACCTCTCCAGTAGGATCAAATCCATTTAAATATCTAATAATCCCCTCCATCTTTTCAAAAGCGTCAGCAAATGTCGCCTCACTGCTCCGTCCCACTATGAATTGCTTGAAAGATCCAACTTTTCTTGATTTCTTCAACTCATCAGCAAAACCTAGAAAGCACAGTGTAACAATTGACAAATACAATAACAGTAGTTAGCTTCTTTTTTTTTTTTGCTGGCAATAACGGAATAGTGATTTGATACTCACGAACGAGTGTGAAAGATTCCACAGAGTCTTTTGAGTCCTCTTTTTTGCCGGTGAAGACCCCCTTGACTTTGTCCATCCATGAGGCCACCGAAGTGGTGGAGGAGATCGAGCGGCACAGTGATGGAGCTTGATTAATGTCACAATGACGGTAGCCGGACGAGTAGAATAAGAAAAGGGAATTGGAGTTATGCTTGGAAATGCTGTTTAGGAATTTTTGAGTATGCATTGCTGTTTTTCTCTTTCAGAAATTAAAGCTTATTCTGGTGACTTACTGATGTTTTCAGGTTAGGGTTTAATTGGGGCTTTTCTAGCGCACTTTGGGGATTTTTCATCCTTGGATAGCAAAACGACGACGCTTTTGTTGCTATATAATTTTACATACATTGTTTTTTTAAAAATTACTATTTATTCTATTAATTTTGAGATATTACACTACTATATCTGATATTCAAAAATTATACAATTTATTCTCTTTATTTTATTATATTATATTTTCTGGTATGGGTAAGGAATTGGTCAAGGCAAAAGGGTTGAATAGAGTTTTGACCTGAAGATCCTTTTTCACCTGACACAATTGTTGTTTTAGCCTCTATTATAAATACGTTATATTATAGTAAAACGACAATAAAAAAATTATTATTTATCATATGAAGTTTGACCAATTGTACATATATTTTTACAAGTATAATCTATTATACTATTTTTTTTTAAATTTGATATATTGTATTAGTATTCATTGAATAAAATAAAATATTTTTTATAATTAATGGTAAATATTTTAAAATTTAAGAGAAGAAATGCATAGTTTAATGAAGGAAAAATATAAGGATCAAATTTTATTGTTTTAAAACTTATAAAAGGTACTAGTGTAATATATCAAATCTCATAAGATAAATTTTGGGTAAATTACTATAGCTCCTGAAATGTGGTTGAATACACTAGTTAGTCATCTTATTTTTTGAAATATATTATGAAGTTTTTTATTTAATACACAATGTCAAATTTGCTATTCTTTTATTGTTTTTAAAAAATACAAAAAAAATATCAAATAAATTTAATATTATCAACTTGATATCAAAATATCAAATTTGTCATTATTTTTTAATATTATATTTTTAAATTAACAAAATATCAAGTTTATCAAACAAACATAATATTTTAATATACTAATAAAATATTATATTCAAAAATAACATAATATCATTTCAGTTATTATAATTAAATATAAAAAATTTTATAATATATTTTTAAAAATAAAAAAATTAACTAGTATATTTAACAACGTAAATATATTAGTAATTTACGGATAAATTGTTGCAGTGCAATCCATGTTGTTTGCTTCGCATTTTCTATATGTTAACTTTAGATACCGAGGGCACTATCTACTAGTTAACTAAGAATTTGCCATTACTTACTCTCTTTTTTTTTTTCATTATCCCAAGACAAATAGCAATTTAATGTTAGCGACATTATTTATATTTTTATTCGTAATAATTGAGAAAATTTTTGAATTTGAGTTTTTTTTGTCACTATTTATTATATTGGTGAGAGTTTTATTATATAGTTTACGGTTTATTTAGCATATTACTATCTTCATTCCATAATATTATCGATTTTAAAAAAAATTTTAAATTTGATTTATATATTGTTTTTATATTATCAATAAAAATTAAATATTTTTACTTTTAAGTTTGGCCTTATACTATCAATTCAATATTATTAATATTATGTTGAATTCAAAACTTTTAATTTTTTAAAACTAAGTGTATCTTAGTTTTTATTGCTCATTTTTTTCTAAATTTAAAACTAATTAATTATTTATTAATCATCAAAAGCAACAATTAATATAGAAAAAAAAGTAATAAAAAAATAACAATATATTTTTCTTGCTTTTCATGGTAACAATTCCTTTTTTTATATAATTAACTAAGATATATTATGAATTTTTAATTTTTATAAATTATGTCAGATTCATTTATGATATGATTAAAAACATTTATGCATTTAAAAAAAAAAGGAAACAAAATTGACAATGGAGTGCATAGTTGGAAAAACTATATATTTTTAATTATTTTGACACTCAAGTTATGATATGTGGGAACAATTAAAACAAAAACATTAGTGGCAGCATGCGACACGGACATTGGCCAATATTTGATTCAAATTAAATAAAATAAATAATTGGATGAATAGAATTTAAATATTTTATATAAATTAAAAAAAGTATTGAAATAAATAATATTTTTCTTACCATCCAAACAATTTACATAATTTTTTTTTACATAAAAACTAAATAAACTGATTTAATTTAAAATTTTAGTAACAATTAAAATTCTTCATTTATTCAAAAAAATATATTCTGCGGATTTAAATTTAAGTATTCTTTTTAATATATTCAGCCTATAACACCAATTGAACCTTTAGTACAATTTAGATAATTTTAATTATGATTAATAAATAAAAATTTTGGGAAAAAAATTGGAACAATTATTATTTTAAAAAAATTAAAAATAACCGAACCGACCCACAGTGACAGCGCTGGAGGACACAGCTTGTAAGATGGAACCAGCAAGATGATTAGATGAACAGAAGATACATTGAAACGGTGAATTGGTGACTCAAAACGACAAGCCCGCATAAGCAGAAAGCACAAGCTAATGGCTATCTCTGCATCAGCACCTACGCAGAAGGGAGTAGTGATAACAGTCCCAGTTCTAGTGTTGTCGGTCTCGGTGGCAGCTATCATGCTGTTCTTTCTTCTCTCTTCTCTTTCCTCCTGCGATTGTCCGGCCTCTTCTCCTTCTTTACAACGCTTTGGTGGCGGCGGCGGCAGCAGCGACGGCGGAGGAGGATTTGGGGAATTTAAGGCGAGAATATCGCCGACGAAAGAAGATATCGACTGGGTTAAGGATCAGATCCGTGTCAATGGATTGCATATGCAGGATAATGTTCTGCGCAAGGGCATTAATCCTCGCACTAGGGCTGTGCAGCTCCAAGATCTTATTCAGTAAGAGTACTTTCTCTTTTGTAAATTTCGTGAAAAAATTAAGTCTTTTTTTGGTTTGGTTTGTCAAAAAAGTTGAGATTTTTGGAGTTATGTACATGCTAACGTGTGTGCTCTGTGGGGAAATTCCATTACAATGCGATTTGAACTGATGTATGCTCTGTTTTAGTATCAAACAATGTTGAATTGCTGAGCCCGTCTAAAACAATGTTGAAAAGTAAAATTGTAAGATCACAGCCGCGCCTGAGATATTTATGTGATGGACATGTTAGTCTTGCTGGTCACCCTTGAAGGTTGTTTTAAATGGGTTCTTTGTACTTTAGCTTCATGCTTGACCTAATTGATGAAAGACGGAAAGGAATAAAGAAACAGTCATTAATGTTTGGCATTTCATTTGATCAGTAATAGCTTTAGATTTCTCCTGATTTCTTTGGGATTGATTTATTAGTTTATGGCCTTGAAAGTTGACTGTAGTTGATGATATGCTTTCTGCTTATGTACGACTCTCTATTCAAAACTTTAGCATGCTCCGTTCGGAAGTAAAAGATACATTGTAATTTCAGTATATTAGAAATTGATTAGATTATGTTTCACAGGTACAAGGGCATATCACATTATGAAGAGTCAGAATCTAATAATCATTCTGCTCTTCCTTGCCCCGGTGAACTCCTTGTGGAAGAGCACCATAGCAACTATGGGGAGCCTTGGGCAGGTGGGCGAGATGTGTTTGAATTCCTAGCGGAATCTGCCCATATATCACCCAGTTCACGAGTGCTTGAGATTGGATGTGGCACACTCCGGGTTGGCTTGCATTTTATTCGGTATCTAAATCCTGAACACTACCACTGTCTTGAAAGGGATGAGCTCTCTCTAATGGCTGCATTCGGATATGAACTTCCTTCACAGGGTCTTCTACACAAACGACCTTTGATTGTGCGAGGGGAAGATATGGATTTCTCCAAGTTTGATTCAGGAGTTGTGTATGATCTGATATATGCTAGTGCTGTATTTCTTCACATGCCTGATATGCTTGTTTGGGTTGGTTTAGAGAGGTTAGCAAATAAGCTAAAACCTTATGATGGGCGAATCTTTGTTTCACATAATATCAAGTTCTGTTCAAGACTGGGAGGTGAGGAATGTACTAAGAGGCTCACAAGTTTAGGGCTTGAGTACTTGGGAAAGCATACACATGATAGCTTGCTTTTTAATCACTATGAAATTTGGTTTGAGTTTAAAAGGTTCAGAGCTTAGAAGATGCAGAGTTTAGTTATCTTGGTTCTGAATGGTGCTGATGCAAGAGTAAAGCTGCCCTGGCTGTTGGATGCATGTTTTTATTGTTTCTGATTACTCCCTTAAGCATACATGTAAGCTTTGCTCTTCACCATGCTGTTTATAACTGTAAGTAGAAGGGAGAGTCAATCCTGCAGATTTTTATCAGGGTGGATTATCTGTTTATGGACATAGTTGGAGACTTGGTATGTTCCATAAAAATATATGCACTAATTGCAGAGGCGAGGGATTCTTTTGCTCATTTATGTAATGGCTTATTTAAATTTCAACACATCAGTCCTACTGATAGATTCTTTTTCAGAAATTTCTGTTTATGGACTCGATTCTACCATATTCTTTTTATGTATTGGATTAACAGAGAGTGATTTTGCATTCTCTCCATAATGTATTGACATATTTATTCAGCTGTTTATTATAATTGACCTATTATTGCTGCAAAATAACATATCATTCTGCACTCGTGCATGCGTGCCTGCGTGCCTGCGCATAAACAGATGGCAATCCTTGATCTTTATGAATTATAATGATGCTCAAATAAGAGAAAAAGTGGAGATTACATCCGATTCTGAGTGTGGACTGTGGACCGAATGCCTCTGTAGCCAGAACGGTGGTGCTTTTGTCCTTTATATAAATGGAACATAATTGAACCTCACACTTGCTTCAATCGATTTGCTTGCTACTCCGGCATGCTCCATGGAGGTACTTTGCAGACTGCACTTGGTTCAAATGATGCCTTAATCTCTGATGAGCGTTGCTGCTTTACTGCCTCTCAAATAGGGAATGATTCTTTGAAGATCCACAGATCAGCATAATGATCTGCTGTGAGTTTCTCTGTGCCTACCCACTTTGAAGTCACTTGAAAAAACATAGCATCTTAGGCTAATCTAAATTCGTGAACTTTGGATCACTTCCTAAGTATCACATACACACTTTTGCATAACTAAGTGGCATAATTGCCAAAAATAACATTGTATCAAAATTAAATTAAATTTTTTATTTTCTCATTTAAATATATAAATTTTTAAAACTGTATTTTTTATTTTTTTAGTTTAAATACATAAATTTTTAAAACTTTATCAATTTATGAATTTTAGTGAAACTGCTGATATAAAATAAAATTTCGGCTAGATTTAAAAGTCTATGCTAATTAGAAAATTAAGTCATCTTAGAAACTTTAAAACGCCATCGTTTTTTTTCAAATTTTAAAACCTAAATCTCTCATTAAATTTGAAAAATATTACATAAAACTGCAGTGATTAAGAGTTGTCTGGTCTGCAGAGTAA
Organism: Balakata baccata; assembly: GCA_949630135.1. NCBI lineage: Eukaryota > Viridiplantae > Streptophyta > Magnoliopsida > Malpighiales > Euphorbiaceae > Balakata > Balakata baccata. The sequence goes on from CATIWF010064110.1 coordinate 42,489, forward strand.
GGATAAATAAAAATTTTATAGTAAGTATAGTTTCGTCAATAAAATTTAGATTTTAAAATTTTATGAAAAATAAAAACGATGACGTTTTAAAATTTCAAATATGACTCAGCTTCCTAGTTAACACAATTTTTTTACTTTTGTCAGAATTTTATGTCATATTAATACAGTTTCGCTAGAATTTATAAATTGATAAAACTTTAAAAATTTACATATTTAAATAAGAAAATAAAAAGTTTAATTCAATTTAATACAACATTAAAAGTTTATGTTATTTTTGGCAATTTTGCCCAACTAAGTAATGACAATTAGATTATTTTCAGATGTTATATTTTTGCTTGAATTTGTTTATAGTTTAATTAAGAGTGATGAAGTTATATTCATTTAATGGCTGGGCAATATCACTCTTTTTATTTTTTAAAGTGTATGTAAATTTATATATATATATATATATATATAAATGATATTAAAAATTTATTTTTACACCTTTTGACTTAAGTTTTCGATTATTTGCATCTCCTAAATTCATGGATTCTGGCTCCCACATTGATAATTAATTTAATAAGTATTGTTGTATAATATTGCTTGGAGTTTTAGATTTAATTTTATGTATGGTCACTTAATTTTTATATTATTGTAGTAAATTTACTTTTTTTTTGTCTCATAAAAGTTATTTAACTATGATTTAGTTTGAGTAAAGTCACGTACAGTGATTTTTTAGCAGTCAACAACTGAAAAAGTCGTACTAGCATCTCAGTTGGTATATGAGACACGCTACAACACTGTATAGTTCAAATAAAGTATCATGTATGTTTACAATCCAATATCCACGTCAACATCATAAATTAAAAATGATATCAGTCAGGATGTTAAAGCTCTATTTGACTTGTATAGTAACATTTTATTTGATCTGTGCAATGATGTAGTGTATTTTATGTGCTAATTATAATACTAATATAATTTTTCTTATTATTGACTGCTGAAACTGCTCAAAATTTACTGAAAATGACTTTACCAAAATTAAACTGATTTTTTTTTTACAAACAAAATATGTGACTTTACTAAGTGACCATGTACAAAATTAATCATGAGTTTTGTACAGTAAACCATACAACCTCACATCACGTGCCATGTGATCCTACTTCCACGTGCTATTGTGCAAAAGGTTTCTCAATCTAAGGTTTGGAAATTAAACTAAAAGTGAAGGCATATAGCAATGGCATGTGCATTATCTCATTATAGCTTCTAATTTTTTCTTACCATAATAATGATGTTCAAATTATAATTGTCAAACCCAATAATATTAAATAAAACCATATTTTTATTTCTCTTCTCAACTATGTAAAAGGTTGATTTAGGATAGAAAATTCGAATTTGAAAGAATCAATTTGATCGTCATATATATAATTTAATATATATTACATATTTTTGGATTCAAATTCTAATTGAGTTATATGGATAAAAAAAAATTCATATAATTTTTTATATGCTAAAGAAAAAAATTTATAAACTTCATAATTACAATTTACAAATGTTAATGGAAGGATGTAAATTTCAATTTGCTCAAGTTGAACAGAAAAATAAGAAAATAAAAGAGGGATCAACTTTTGTTGACATGAATTTAATAAATAACTCGATAAAACAATTACTTGTCTAAATTCGATATTAATAAATAAAGCGATTAAAATAAATTTGTTATATAATAATAATAATAATAATAATTAAATATTAATATATGGATAGTAGTGAGAAAATTGAAAGATAATATCAATTAAACTAATTAGCTTTCCAGATTTTCAATTTAAATTCCAAACAAGAAAGATGGGAAATTTTTTTAAATATGCAAAATTAAGATCCGATATTTTACCACACATTGAGATATACGACGTCGTTGTGGCAGGTTATATGACAGATTAGGATTTCACAAACATAAGCTTACCTTTGACTTCCACTTTCCCGTTCAGTTTTTCGAGAGACAAAGTCCTCATTGCTCCAAATCTCTCCTCATTTCTTCGTCTCCCTCTTTTGCTCTTCTATCTGTCCGCTATGTGAAGCTCGAAGATAGAACCATTTCAATACAGGGCTTAGGGTTTTATGTCCATCTAAAATTATCTTTGATTCCGCTCTCGATTTTCTTCACTTCCCTGTAAGTTGCTGGACAATTTTCTGTTTCTTCCTCTTTTGAATATGATCATTTAACCCTCAACTGGTTCTTTCCATTATTCATCTCTTCTTTCTTTTGGCTTATGTCGGGGTATGCTCAATCAGTATCGATTCGTTTTCATCTAGGGTTTGGATCGCAATTTTTTGTTGTTGATTTTGTTGTTTTAAATTTTAATTTTAACCTCGATTTTTTCTCCCAAAACTATTTATTGAAGAGTCGAAATTGTGGAATAGAGATTAGAAACCAGGCGAGTTGGAGATTAAGAAGATATCACTGCTATTTGCTCAATCCTTTAATATTTTCCAATTCAGAATTATTAGATTGTGCCTTTTTTCCATCTGAAGTGGTGATTTACGGGTTGTTACTTTTTTTCATAGCATTCCTGCGCTTATTTTTTCCATATAATTATTATTATAATAACCTGCGAGGGCACTATTTTGGTTTTTGATTATGACTTTCTCTTACATGTTTTGGAGTTGACATTTTCTGCGTTAAGTGAGATAAGCTGAAATATTGGTGTCGCTGATCTTAGGACCGGGAAATGATAACTTTATTGATAAAGAGTGAGAAGTTAAATTCTGCTGATGACTTTGTGGTAGTGGATTCACTGTAGCATTCTTGCTACTTGTTTTGGCACCAGGCCGTGGAAGATTGTGTTGGTGTTCATTTATCATTGGCATAATCGTTTCATGTGTTTCTATTTGATTTTTCTTTGGCTCTTTAGAATTTTGCCTTCCTGTCATGTGGTCATTTGACAAAGTTATTTGGAATGAAAATCTATCTCGTGGCAATTTTTGTACAGCATAACTTAGCCTAGCTCGTAAAGTTCGCTTTACTACTTGTGATGCATTTGATTTATATGAAAATGCGAAAAAATTGTCAATTGTTATATTTCTCCAATTTGGAGAACTGTCAAAACATTATATTGTTTGGTACTGATTGCAATGGAATAGGTCACCAGTTTTGCAAAAATTAATTATAAGTAGCTTGTAATTGGTGCATATTACTAACAGCACTTAAAGGAATGAAAACAGCTACAAGTTAAGTTATATTCATTGATTGTCTATTTGTATTATGTTAGGGATTGCTACGATGCACCGTGTGGGTAGTGCAGGAAACACTACCAATTCTGTTCGTCCACGCAAAGAAAAGAGGCTTACTTATGTGCTGAATGATGCAGATTATACAAAGGTGAGACAATCTTTTACTTTTCTTTTGCTCTATGTTCTCCATTTGGCTTGTAGCCAAGCATTTAAATGATGAACTTGCTTTCCTCCTTTTTTTTTGAAACTAACTTGATTTCCTCCTAGAACATGTGTATTTTACTAATTTAGTATTATTTCTTCTGGCAGAAATTTGTCGGGAAGGTTAATTAAGTATTATTTCTCTTGGTAGAAATATGTGTATTTTGTATTTTCTTGTGCTTTTTTTTCCATAAAAAACTTATATGTGGCATTTTTGTTTTTTTTTATTTTTAAAATTTTTTGCATAAACTTATTTCTTTGGATAGTATTTTCTTATGTTATACTCATTGTTATTGTGGTTTTAAATCCTAACGTTCCTTGTTTTTGATGTCTATTTTGCAGCATTGTGCTGGCATAAATTGCCTGGCTGTATTAAAGTCATCTGCATTAGATGGGTGTGATTACCTCTTCACTGGAAGTCGAGATGGCACACTGAAGAGATGGGCACTGGCAGAAGATTCTGCCACTTGCTCTACTACATTCGAGTCTCATGTTGATTGGGTACCTTATTTTATCCTATTGCAGTGAGTTCATAATATAGATGATAACTATTAGATTAGGTGTCTGTCTGGTTGTGGTAGATTGTTGCAAGTTAGGTAATGCCATTGCCCTTGCACCATACAGAAGCAAAAAGAAATAACATTGAAAAATCTGCTCTTTCTATCAAACAAGGATCTAGGGATGACAAGTTTTTGCTTGGGATGAAAATTTACAAGTTGAACCTGCCCACTAACCTAAATCAAACCTGCAATAATCCCAAGTTTGAGATCAATTGCAACAAAACCTGAAAAACATGAAATGAATAATTTTTAGATTTAAGATTCTTAGATCTTATAATTTCTTGACAAACACCCAAAATAATTCAGAAAATGACCTAAAGTGAGCTGGTTGGAATAGGTAGCCCAAAACATGAACAATGTGAATTTGGACAGATCCAAAACTGGCCATGCTTGAAATGACCTGAACCAACCTTGTCCAACCTGATTACGACTTCTAATATATGATGGTTTAGAACTCACTTTTCTTTCTAGAAGATTAAGGTTTATGTGACTTTATTACATGCATAAGGTACAAGAGTACAAATATTTGAGATCAAACATAATGGAATATTTGTCGTTATGCAGGTGAATGATGCCGTTCTTGTCGGTGATAGTACGCTTGTATCCTGCTCTTCAGACACTACTCTAAAGGTCTTCGTATCTTCATAATTTCCGTAGATTTCCAGTCTGACTTGTTGGTCGTTTTCTTGTTATTGATTTGGCTGTTTATTTACAACAGATGTGGAATTGCTTGTCTGATGGAACATGTACCAGGACTCTCCGTCAGCATTCCGATTATGTCACTTGTCTTGCTGCAGCAGAAAAAAATGTAATTTCTAAAGTCGATTCGTTTGTGGATCTTATTGAGTATTGACTACATGCCTTAAGAGTTCCTCTCTGTGAATCTTGCAATTTCAGTTCCACCCTGAGGTTGATAGATTGATGTTGGAGGCATGTTTCATGTAGTCTTTCATATTATCTGTGTCATTTTCTGATTCTCTTCTAGTGTCATGCATTCTAGGGCAATGTTGTAGCCTCTGGTGGCCTTGGTGGGGAGGTTTTCGTATGGGATCTTGAAGCAGCTCTTGCTCCAGTATCAAAGTCAAATGATGCAATGGAAGACGATTCTTCAAATGGTGTAAATGGTTCTGGTAATTTATTGCCCATGACAAGTTTGCGCACTATTAGTTCAAGCAACAGCATATCTATGCATATGACTCAGTCCCATGGATATGTCCCAATTACTGCCAAAGGCCATAAGGAGTCAGTTTATGCACTGGGAATGAATGATAGTGGAACTATTCTTGTCTCTGGTGGAACTGAGAAGGTAGATGTTGATCTTATGGTGACCATGTATTGTGTTTGTTGTGTTAGTGGCTTAGTGCATAACATAATGTAAGAGTATTAACTAATCATTATGTAGCTTCTTTGCACAATTTGATGATTTGGATCATTTAATGGTCTTAAAAGGTTTTTGGCTTAGTATAGGTGAGCACATTTATCTGTTTGATTTCCTACAGGTTGTGCGTGTTTGGGATCCCAGAACTGGTTCAAAGGCTATGAAGCTGAGAGGGCATACTGATAATATCAGGGCATTGCTTCTGGATTCAACTGGCAGGTTTGTTGAAAGGGTCTGCAGCTACAATAAAAAATTTTATCTTTGCTTTGCTTATTTTTATTTGGGTTAAAAGTTTATTTATTTTGCTCTACATGTACGATATAATGCCTGTAGGTACAATCTTCTCTCTCCCTCTCTCTCTTTTTCTGAATATATTTCAATTTTAAGGGGAATCCAACTGACTGAGATGTTTTTCAATCTGAATGGCAGATAACTCATTTGATGTATTAAATTGTTTGAAGTGTTTTAAGTGGTACTGAAAGACTTGACTTTACTTTTCATGTAAAGATCATATATTTCACTGGTGGTGCTGTAACAGAAAATTTTGGAATTTCCCTTGTGTTGAGTGTGAGGGACACCAAAAGAGTGGGGGTGGGTGGGTGTTCTTTTATTTGGTTTCAAGGTAGAGCATGTAGGGAAGTGGGCTTTTTACTAATGGGTAGTGCTGAAGTTATATGATGGATTATTTTTAGGTGAATGTGATGCAACCTATAGTTGCTTGCTGGTAATATGGATAATATGACACTATAAGACAAGGACTAACTAATAAAGCAGGTTTTGTGTATCATACATACCGAAAAAAATGCAAAAGTAGGAGCAAAAGATTGAACGATATTTTGTGTTTGGTTTCTTAATTTGTCAAGAGGATGCAAATGTTCTTTAACCAACTTGAACCCTGATAAGTCCTTGGATTTCAAGGTGGACTGCGTTATTTATACAAGCTTCAGAACGAACATAAAAGAGGGGAAACTATGTTGATGTTTAGCTGAAAAATTAATGGCAGTCAGAAATTAGATTATGTAGTGTAGAAGTAATTGCTTTTGGGTTGACTTTGAGAGTCTGAAACAAGCAACTTAACACCACTAACAAGGAGAAGAAAGAGGTAGAGGGGAAGCTGGCAAGTGGGAGTATGCAGGGGAGAAGTGAATCAGATTAGCAAAAGAGTTGAAAAGCAAATGAGAATGAATATAATAAATAAGCAAAATAAGGAAAGATGGGAAACAGTAATGTTGGTTTCCTGTTTTGCTTCAGGAAGATTTCTGAATGTTTCTGATTCAAGATGGATCCATGCCAAAATCTCAAAGGAAGTCCCCATCCCAAACTAGTGAACAAGTTGATAAAAGATAATAGAAAAAGTAAACTAAATTGAAATACAGCAAGTGTTCATGCATCAATGTTTCTTGATCTTCCTGTGATTGTGAAGACTTAAAATCAGAAGTATATATGCAAATGTTGATATGTTTAACGGCTTGTGATAGTTGTCCAGCTGGATCTTTACGTGACCACTTATAACTTCAGCTAATTTAATTGACTGGCTTATCTTTTCATTTAATGAGTTAGTAACAGAATTTCCAATTTTCATTCTTGCAGGTTTTGCTTATCAGGATCCTCTGATTCAATGATCAGGTAGAAATTCTTTGGACCCTTCCCCCTGTTTCCAGTTCTTTTTTTTAATTTATCTGCCCTCATTAGCATCTTCTCTTTTACCATTAATATGTAAAACATGCCTTTATGGATTGTTGCATAGACTATGGGACCTTGGTCAGCAGCGTTGTGTGCATTCATATGCGGTGCATACAGACTCTGTTTGGGCACTTGCGAGCACTCCGACATTTGGTCATGTTTATAGTGGTGGGAGAGATTCTTCGGTTAGTTGATTTTCTTCCATACCAAACTTGATAAATTTCTCTGACTTTACTTTTATTTTCTTTTACTTTTTTAAATTTGACACTCAAAATTGATGCGCAATTCTGTGTATACCCGCAGTTATACTTGACAGACTTAGCAACAAGAGAGAGTGTTTTGCTTTGCATGAAGCCACATCCCATTTTGCAGTTGGCATTGCATGATGATAGCATATGGGTTGCAACAACAGATTCTTCAGTTGATAGATGGCCTGCTGAAGGACACAATCCTCAAAAGGTCTTTCAAAGAGGTGGTTCATTTTTAGCTGGAAACCTGTCTTTTTCAAGGGCTAGGGTTTCTTTAGAAGCATCTACCCCAGTAAGTAATGCTTATCACATGCTTTTTGCTTAAAATTTTCCCCCATTCCCACCCATTTGGGCATGTGTATCAAGTTTCGTTGTAATTTATAAAAAAAATTGCTTTGTTGCATGTTTACACGTTTGACTTATTGCATCTCTCTCTCTATCTCTCTTGTGAGATGCAGACATCCTTACGTGTCCTTGATTTCACATTTTTTAGGTTCCTGTCTATAAAGGACCAACCTTAAGCATTCCTGGAACTCCAGCAATAGTGCAGCATGAAATTTTAAATAATAGAAGGCATGTCCTGACTAAGGTGAGCATATTTTAACATCTACATGTCACTTATATAGATGTGCAAATAGCATTTTACAGGACTTATGATTTACGACTGTTTGATAGGATACTGCTGGTTCAGTCAAGCTATGGGAGATCACAAGGGGTGTTGTAGTTGAGGACTATGGAAAGGTTTCATCTCCTTTTCTTTTTCTTTTCTTTATGTGAATAATATGATAAGGTTGTTTACAAAGTGATATTCCCTGATGTATGGAATCGGTGAAGTAGTTCTGTGTGTCATATAGTTCGCTTAATGCATGCAAGTATATATATATATATATATGTGATGTTTTCAGGTTTCATGCAATGAAAAAATTATTTATGATTTTTTTTCCTCAGGTGTCATTTGAAGAGAAAAAGGAACAATTATTCGAAATGGTATGCAGATAAATTTTTTTTCACGAACTCATTGGAGTTTTGGTGTTCCTTACTGTTGGTTCCCTTACAACTCTATCTAGGTCAGCATTCCTGCATGGTTCACTGTAGATACAAGGCTTGGAAGCTTGTCTATTCATTTGGATACACCGCAATGCTTTCATGCAGAGATGTATTCTGCTGACCTTAACATAGCTGGAAAACCTGAGGATGATAAAGTAAATTATTAACTAAACGTCAAATTAGTTACCTCTGAAAGTACGAGTAAAGGGTTTTAGGTTTATTATATTTAGACTCATGTATCAAATTCACCCATGATTTGCAGGTTAATCTAGCTCGTGAAACACTTAAAGGTCTATTGGCTCATTGGTTGGCCAAAAGAAGGCAAAGACTTGGATCTCAAGCTTCAGCTAATGGGGATGTTTTATCCGGGAAAGATGTGACTCCTCGAAGTCTTGCTCATTCCAGAATTGATGTGGATGGTAGTGCTGAAAATGACTCATTGGTTTATCCTCCATTCGAATTTTCAACTGTTTCACCTCCTTCAATAATCACTGAAGGCTCTCAAGGAGGTCCATGGAGAAAGAAAATTACTGACTTAGATGGAACTGAGGATGACAAGGACTTTCCTTGGTGGTGTTTAGATTGCGTGTTGCATAATCGCATTCCCCAAAGAGAACATAGCAAGTAGTGCTTTTGGCCTTATTGCCTATGTTTTGTGTGTGCTAGTTTTTCTGCAGTTGCAACGGTGACTTTTTTTTTCTTTTTTTACAAGCATGCGTTTTTTGGAAGAAATTATTCTTAAATGTGTTTTTTCTTGAAACATTATATATCTAAGAGGTTTACGACCAAAAATAATGATGAAGCTAAGATTGTGTTTTTTAGATAGGTGTAGAACTTCTGCAATTCTAGTTGAATTAAATTTGTTAGAGATGTTGGATAGGTGTAGGACTTTTACTATTCTAAGAACACATTAAAAAGGATTAAGACCAAATATCATTATGACAATGATATGTTATTTTGGTTATCATGAGAAAATTTAATAATCAGAACTCTTAAATTTTTGCAGGTGTAGCTTTTATCTGCATCCATGTGAAGGATCAGCTGTCCAAATCCTCACTCAAGGCAAACTGAGTGCACCCCGCATACTGAGAATTCAGAAAGTATGTTTCATTGAGTTCTTTAAGGAAAGAAAAAGTTGTTGACATATGCTAGAGGAATTTTACTAAAATGAATCAGTTATAAATTAAAAGTATGTGTTGTTTAGATATAACACTTGAGACTGAGAATATGTCTGCACAAGATTTTTGCACTTCAATTAATATGGATAATTTATGACTCAAGACATTGAATACAAAATATGCAAGACCAGAAGTTCTGTGTTTGATTGTGCTGTGGCAGTGTCCTCTGGCATGGTTGGTTCTGCTATAACCAATCTCATGCTTTACTTCTCTGTTAATGCAGGTTATCAATTATGTTGTAGAAAAGATGGTTCTTGACAAACCGTTGGATAGTAATCCTGATGGAACATTTGCTCCTGGACTTGGTGCGGGACAGTTGCCGCATTCAGCAGTTGGAGATGGATCATACCGACATGGACTGAAGCCTTGGCAAAAGCATCGGCCTTCCATTGAGATTTTGTGTAACAATCAGGTGACTCGATATGTGTCTTTAAAATTTTGAATACCCTTGAGTGAGAGTAATGAGCTGTCAAAGTGAAAAATGAGGTTGTAGAGGTGCAAATATATAAATTTTGTGCATACTGCAGGAAGGTACAAGTGAACTCTTTTTGCTAGTTCAAATTGGAAAACCACAGTGGCTTCACAAGCTTTCCAGCAATTAATGTTCTCTGAAAAAGCAAAAAAAAAAAAAAGAAAAAAAAAGGAAGATTAATAGATTAGGCTGATTAGCAAGTTAGAATATAATGGCATTCTCAGCTGGAAAGAAACAAGATAGTGACTCAAGTTTCTGAGTAGCGTGGACAAGTATGTTATATATGCAGTCCGTCCTCTTTCGCTTTCCATTTTTCTCAAATGAAGTGTTAGTTGGGCAGATGAACTGCAATGTATACAAACTTCTAGACCAACTATAATTTATTTCCCTTCTGCCAATTGTACTTCTATTTTAAGTTGTTCTGGCTAACTAAGCAAAACCAAAATCAGAGGCTATTCCTACAGATGCTTATTACTCCAGCTCAATGATAGTATTATGCATTTTCCAGGTATTATCTCCAGACATGAGCTTAGCGACAGTGAAAGCTTACATATGGAAAAAATCTGAAGATCTGGTCCTTAATTACAAAGTCGTTCAGGGAAGGTGACTTCGAGCAGCTTTTGGGAGGTGAGAGTTGATCTGGTCATGATCTTCTTCGCTAAACTGTGAAAATATTTTTGTTTTCTCCTTGTTGCTTAAATCTTTTCCTAATTTATAGGGAAAAAAAAAGTAAAAATAATCTTGCAGGCAAACTTTTTGTAATAGATTGAAAAAAGTTTGGTGATGCATTTACCATTTCTAGACAGACATTATATTTGATTGGATGGAGCAAATAACATTGGCAAAGTCATACTCATATGGTGGTTTTTGTAATGTTTGCTGAGTTTTCATACCGTTAATATATTTGTTGGGTCACAGGTTGGACTAGGCTTACAATGATGGAAATTTTGTGCTTGTGTATAATATTTGAGAGATTCATTGATGGTTGGTGGGTGCTTGGCATTAGCAATGGGGTGATCAGTCGTATAATGATCCTTGTAAAATTGGAAAACCAATCCGAATTGCGGGCCATTCTCCAGAAGTAGATGCGAAGATCAGGATTACAGCATTTTCCGTTTGTTGGACTGGCGCTATATAATTTTTGAAATTTGTCTAGCCATAATGCAAGCAAGCGATTTTGGACATGACATGATCAGTGGGAAAGTCCGCATGTGGCAATAGACAGAAGGGTTTGTGACTTTGAGCAGAATCAACGACAAGTATTCTAGGAAAGTAGCTAAGGGGTGCCAAATCAGTATTATGATGTCCAAAGCTTTGTAGATTTGTATTTGTTTGGTACAAACGATACATAGCCATAGTAACTGTTGTTAAGGGTTTTTTTTTTTTGAAATAATCAATGCCCTTTCATTTTGAACTAGTTATTTAGTAATTTGGCTATTATTTTACTCCTTCCACCTGTGTATGAAATTATTGCTTCTGTGGTGTTACCAGTGCTAAAATCTGTAATTGCATCAGAATTCAGTGAGAGCAGTTTAAGAGATTATAAGGCTGATCGTTTCTCTTCAACCATCAATTTGACTTGTAGCCAACTGACTATGTCAATTATATTTATTTTCATTGAAATAAGATTTCGTCTTCTATTCTTATTTTCTAACTCGAAATCAACGAGTATGTGCTGCTTTTGGTCCAAGTGTGGGCGATGGAATTGGCAACTCTTGCATATAAATTAAACAATTAAAAACATTCTAAATATTTGTAGCTATTTGAATATTTAAAAAAAAAATTTCATATTATTTATCCTATTAAAGAGATGTTTAGAATTACTGTATTCTAAAAGTATATTTTAAAATTTTTTTATTTAATTGACTGATTTTTTTAATTTTTATAAACTGTTTTTTTTTTAAAATTTGTTTTTTTTAAAATATTTATTTATCTTATTTTATTCAGATGCAATATTTAAAATTCAAAAAAAATTAAAAATTTGAATTTTTTTTTTCTGAAAAATATTTTTTCAAATTCAACCCTAAACGGGTCTAAGTCCTCAGTCAAATTAGAAAGTGTTTTATTAAAGTGGTAAGTGGAAGGTTCCCAATTTTATTTTAATAAAATTAAAAAATAATAATAAGTTTAAATGTGAACAAAATATAATGCTTTTTTTCTTGAAGACGACAAAATATAATGCTTAAGAAGTAACCATTATTCGCATAAAAAGAATTGTTAAAAAATTTCATGAGGTTAGGGTGCATTCAGGAGCTATCTTGTTTATTGAAGAGACAATAATTACTTGCAGTGAACAGAGAAGAAAGAAAGTATAAGAGCTATTGGATACTCCTTCCAATTTATGTGGGCATGCAAACATTGAATCGGATTCTTATTATTCAGTCAATGATGGTGATAAGGTTTGCACATTTAGTTCGTCTTGCATATGGCCCAGACTTGCCATTATTGATCTGCAGAGGCAAATGCTAATAAATAAAACGCAGTAAGAAAAAAATGAACAGTACTGGCAAGTGGCATTTCTGCAATAAGATCAAAATCATCAACTGTGGACTATTTTACTAGCAGTTTGGCATCTATGGCCGGATCATAGCCATAGAAAGTGAAATAGCCTGTATGGAAGAACCAAAAAGCACAAACCAAACTTCAGTGAAACAGGTAAAAATGATAACGAGTTATAGTTCTTGCTTTTGTTTTGTATACTATTGCTTATAGTTACCAGTTACATCACCTCCATCACTTTTTTCCTCGCCATTGAGTTTCTTTCTGGCATTTCATTGTTAGAAATCACTACTTTAGAAATAAGTGTTCAGATGTTATGCACCTCATTTTGCGTTCTGGGTTTGCTTCAAAATTTTATATTTTTTTTGTGTTGTTATTTGTTTTAATATTATAAGCAAGTAGCATGAAGGGCGTGTATATTTCAGCTGGAGTGGTTTAGGGGAAATTCTAAGCTTATGGTGTATTTTTGTTGCCATTTGAAGTTTTTCTGTTGCTTGTTATTTGAAAGGGATTCTAATCGGTCTAAATTTAAAAGAAGGAAAAAAAAAGTGTTCTCGTTGTTCAGGTTCTATTGGTTAGAGGGTCCTAAATGCTGCTGAGTGCTTGAGGAAAGTCCCAAGTGGTTCAACGGTGAATCATGGAAGTTGGTTCTAATGTCCTGTCCAATTTGTGAGTTTGAATCCCTTTTCAATACTTGAAAGTTAACAAGGTTCTGAGTTTCTTCAAAGTTGCTTGATAATAGGTGTAAGGCCTCCTGCCATTGCCAATAAGAACCATGGCATCGGTTTTTCCTTTCTGGGTATCTCCTTACATTTTGACAAATTCAGAAATTAAGCCGCAGTTCCGAGTGAGAGTTCAGAGCTAAGATGGTAGTGATTCAACATTCCTATCATCTGATTCAATTAGAGTAGATGTCATTGGACAAAAAGAGAAGAATGGAACTATTATTGATGGAGGCACTGTGGAGAAAGAGGATAATAAAGTTTTGATTGGAGGAAACGTGGGTTTGGAAGTGTTGTGGGATGATGGTTATGGGACCAAGACGGCGAATGATTATCTTGAAGAAGCCAGAGAGGTAATTAAGCCTGATGGTGTGCCACCTCGGTGGTTTTGCCCTGTTGAGTGCGGGCAACCTTTGAAAAACTCTCCTGTTCTTCTGTTTTTACCTGATAATTGTTGTCCTGTTGTGATAAATTATGGGTTGGAATTTCACTCTGCTATAAGTTGCATGATGGAGGAACAGACTAATAGAAGGGGAAGTTATACATTAATGGGATTTCCTCCAAGTTATTTGATTAATTTTGATGGATTCAACTTTTAATATTGTATGTTTATGAATTTTCTCCTTTTGGCATTGGTATGCAGGGCTTGATGGTGTTGGCTTGGGACTTACTTTGCACCATAAAGCTCTTGGGAAGTAAGTTCTTCTTGTTTCAATTCAGTATTTATGTACATGTCTGGATAATCAACTCCTGACTTCAAAATGTGACAGCAGAAGTGTACAGATCATGTTTTATGGGATATTGAAATAGGTATCTGCTGTCCCATAAAATCTTGGATCTGGACTGAGATAACTGCTGCAAAACTAATTGCTGTTTTGCAATGACAATCTATTTGCCAGTTGAGAATTTGGATTAATGATAACTCTGCATGCCATTTTTTTGAAAAAGAAAAACTGTTTGATCTGCATCAGTTCTATTCATTAATGCTCTATGGCAAGGGACATGATTGAACCAATGAGTCAAGTGAATGCATTTTCTTGCTTTTTGCTATCATTCTTATAATTCTGTTGTGATTCTTTAATATGGTCATGTGATTTCCATTCATCGTGTAGATACTATTTGCATATGCTTTCCTAGTAAAGATGAACTTCTTGAGAATCTCTGTTCTTTCATTTTCATGTTGCATGTTGCTTTATAGCAGATATTCATTCTTATAATTTTTGCAAATGCAGGGTGTTCATATTCTAGTGTATGACAGAACACCAATTGAAGGTCTCACACTTTGAAAACCTGCAGACTTTGTTGAATTACTAAATAAATTCATTTATGTTGATAATTCAACAAGATAATAGTTTGAGTTGAAATGGTGTCTATTTCTATGAAGAGAATTTGGTTCCCATTCTGTACATTGAAGGTTTGGTGAAATTTGTTGAAGAAACTGTGAGACTCAACCATGCCTCATCCCCAGATAAACCAATTTATCTAGTAGGGGATTCTTTTGGAGGATGTCTAGCACTTGCTGTTGCTGCACGTAATCCTAAAATTGACCTTGTATTAATAGTAGCCAATCCAAGTCAGTTCCCTGGGCTGAATTACACGAACGGTACTTCAATTATTTAACTCGTAACAACTCAGTACCTAAACTATTATTTGTAACAGAAAACTCCTTAAACTTTAATTTTGTAACATAAAAGTACTTACCGTCAAAATTTATTAAACTATTTAACGGAATACTGACGTGAACTTTCCACATCAGCTAAAAAATTTTCAACCTTTCTCATCACTTTCCCTCAAATCAAATATTCCGTTAAATAGTGAAGATTTTTTGTGGGATCCATTTTATACACGTGACATTATATGTGGAAATTTTTTTACTGATATAGAAAGTTCACGTCAACATTCCGTTAAATTTTTTAACAAATTTAGACGTTAAGTACTTTTATGTTACAAAATTAAAGTTTAAAGGATTTTCTGTTACAAATAATACTTTAAGTACTGAGTTATTACGAGTTAGATAATTGGAGTACCGTCGGTGTAATTTACCCAGTTCCCTGATAAGCAGTAAATTTTTAATAAGATATTTTTGATGGCTTCCTGATTGATAGTTTCCAAGTTAGTCTGACATTTTAGCCTTTCGTTTTAGCTACACCATTTGGCAGGTCACAGCTACAGCTCTTGCTTCCTGTCTTGGAGGTTTTGCCTGAAGGATTACATACTGCAGTTCCCTATCTTCTTAGCTGTGTTATGGGTACATTATTTGTTGCTTTGTGATGTTATGCTTGTTTATATTTTTCTTTTAAGGCATGATTTAATTTTACTACTACATAATTTTGGCATGAAGACATACTTTAGATTCTTAGTTATAGCAATGTCACTACCTTCGTCTGCACCATGACTTCTGTGTAAGCAATTAACATAAAAATGATTGTCTTTCTCATCTGGCCCATAACTTATCTGTGCTGAATTTCCTGAACCTGGATTTTTAATTTGTTAACAACTTTATTGCTTGATCAATTCTCTTAAAAATTCGCATTTCTATATTTTACCTTGCAACTCCCTAGCATTCATGACCGTTGAAATCATGGGGATGGGAAGCTTCAGAAACATATTTGACTTCCAACAAACTCTGCAAAACTCTGCAAACTTTTGGAAATCTCCAGGGAGATATCCCAAAGGGCTTTAACATATTAGTTCAATTTTTTGCAGTTTTCAAATGGCTTTGATCTCCAAAATTATAAGGAAAAAAAAAAAACTATGCTCTTCCTTCTAAAAATTTCTCTACTGTTGCTAATTTTTCTTTTATTACACTAGGTAATCCATTGAAGATGGCAATGGCTGATGGCGAATTTAGGGTTCCTCCCAGATTAAAAATTGAACAACTGTCAGCCAATCTTACTGGGTTTCTACCATATCTTTCTGTAAGGAATTAAGACAGCACTGCTAACCTTTGCATCAGTTCTTTTGTTCTGTTTTGTTTTTTATTGTGTTGCGTCTCTTTGTATATTGTTTACTCCCATTCACTAACTTCTGGACAGATAAATGTTTCAGATATATAGAAAGAGAGATCTGGGCCATATATAGTTATCTGAATTCACACCATGTTTTTACTTCCATTTCCTTTGAGAACTATAGCTGATACTTGATAATCTTTGTAGATGCTAATTTCAAAGTAACCGTTAGTATTGAATAGTGGTATTTATTAAAGATGGTTGGCCAACTTGCAAAGGAATTAAAAGGACAAAAATGTAAGCTATACACCTAATGGGGTTATCAATTATAAGATTCTGAAACTTTTTAAGAGGAGAGGCCTTGTGTTGTTCTTGAGAAAAGACTATTCTTGGCTGAAAACTTTACTACACGTAAGGGGCCTGTATGAATTGTTAGACTTGGAATGAGAAGGGCAATTCCACTCTTGGTGTAGTACCAATGTTATAAACACTAATTAGCACTTTTGCATAACCAAAATACAAAATATGAATTAATAAATGCCACTCTACTTCCTAGTACTTTGGGCTCAGTTCTTAATATCTGAGATATTTGTCTTTTCTGTTGCGCTTTTTTGCGGTGATTTTTTTTGTCTAAGAAGCTCTAGCATTGATCTTTTAAGATTAGACAACATGCAGGGATTGGCGCTTAAGCATGAGTCATTAATCCTCTTATGCTTTATCTGACTTAGAATAGTTGATCTAATGCAGTCACAGTTAAGTGACCTAAGTTCAATTTTCAGTAACATGCTACCACTACAAACATCAGAACAAGTGGAAATGCGCACTACTTATGTAGAACATGTGATTTATCCCTTATTTTATTCAAAGAATAAGACCTATTTTGGTGTCATGTGAAATTAGTGGATTTTATTCAAAGATCATTGCCATTCTTTTTATCTGTTCAAATACTATTGTTAGCGCTATCCGCAGACACTAATATGTTTGTTTTTAGGGTTTAAATGATATCATCCCAAAGGAAACTCTTCTTTGGAAGTTGAAACTGCTCAAGGCAGCAGCTGGTTATGTCAATTCCCGTCTTCATGCTGTAAAAGCTGAAGTGCTACTGCATGCTAGGTCTGTATTCTCCCTGTACCTTGTTGTTTCTATTCTTTCTGCATGATATTACTATTTCTCCTTTAATTTATCTATCTAGTAATTTTCTGAAAGGTATTGGACATTTTTGGGTTGTTCTACTTCTTTCTATCTCATGATTCAATAACTGATCATGTTGCATCTCTGGTTGTTATGATAGGATTGCATGTTTCTGATTTTTGTTACAGAAAGAAATGCATTAGATAATGAAAATCTAAATAGGAGATAATCACTTCTATGAGGAAATCAGTATAGTGAGTATTCTAGTGAAGTATGCAATTATTTAAATGAGGATCACATATTTACACCTTGCAGGAAAATAATGCTTAAAAAATTTCTTCACGCAATTGTTTAGTAGTATACAGCTGACTTTTTAGAATTGGTAAAGATTTATGTAATGTGTTCATTGTAGTGGAGATGATCATATGCTCCCTAGTAGAGATGAAGCTGAGCGACGTCAAAGTTCATTACAAATTTGCACGGTTCGTCACTTCAAAAACAATGGATATACACTTTTAATGGTAGGTGAGAAGGAGCATGTAATGCATTTGTGTGCATGCGCCTGTCTTTGATATTGTAGTCCAGTTTTCCAGATTCCTTTAAGCAAATCTCAATCAATAAAGCTTCTTGTCATATCAAAACTTTGCATGAGCTTTAAAGTTGTTAAAGTTGGCTGCCTTTTTCTTGTTTTTTTCCTCTTTAATGCAAAATTCTCTTTGATGGAAAAGGAAAAAGGCATTAGTTTGCTCACCGTTCTTAAAGTTACCGGCAAATACCGTCGTTCGAGGAAGCATGATTTGGTTTCGGACTTCGTGCCCCCTAGCATGTCAGAAGTCAATTATGCATCTGGTCAGTTATCTTGGTAATTCATCAGATTTATTATATATAATGTTTTAATCGACAGTTTGGGGATGCAACTTGATCCAGCCTGCCAAGATCTATGATTAACACGGAACTTTGTACTTTGAATGAGAAGTCCTTCATCTTCTTCCTAAACAAAGCCCCATCAATTTTCACTCCTCACTCCCCATTCCTTCAAATGTTCTTACATTAAAGTTAAAATTTCCTTTAATTTCCCGCATGTTGATGTTCTGTTGACAGTTACAATCTCCCGTTCTCTCATGAAAGCAAAAAACTAAGAACTCAAGTACTCGGCAAGCATATTCATGCTTAAATGTTTTCTTTGTCAATATGAATTGTGGTTGACTCCATAAAAACCTCTGTTTAAGATAGCTTGTTTCATCCATTCGGGCTTCGTCTTCACGACATGCAGACCAGCTAGTTTAAGTTGCATCCAACTTCACAGATTTATCTATCCCAAGCTCAGGCTAAAAACGAAATCACACACATTTTAGGTTATTGAGGTTTGCTAGCAGTTCTGCTATGTTCTCAACTCTGGCTGATGGAAGGATAGTGAAAGGTCTTGCTGGGGTTCCAAATGAAGGTCCTGTGATATTAGTTGGCTACCATATGTTGGTGGGACTTGAAATTTATTCCCTCGCTGAAGAATTTTTGAAACAGAAGAATATTCTACTTCGTGGCATAGCGCATCCGCATCTATTTCATGGGAGGAATAGAGATTCATCCAAAGAATTTTCTCTCGCTGATTGGATGCAAGTAATGGGCGCAGTACCTGTAACTGCAATCAATCTTTTTCAAGTTGCTTTCAACGAAATCGCATGTGATTCTTTATCCTGGAGGTGAAAGAGAGGCTTTGCATTACAAGGTATGGCAACCTTCTTTCATTCATTTCAACAAGTTTTCTGTGAAGGCTAAAATCATAAATATGTACACTTTTCCTCGAATAATTTTTGCATTTCTAATTTTCAAGACCTTTTTGCTCCTCCTAGTTTTAACAACTCTGTGATTTCCAGGGTGAAGAGTATAAATTAATATGGCCTAATCAACCAGAATTTATGAGGATGGCTGCTAAGTTTGGGGCTACCATAGTACGTTTTGGCTCTGTTGGAGAAGATGATAAGTGAGTCTCTTCTCTAGGTTTTATCTTCTTTATATTCTCGACATACCATTTTCCCCCTCTTTCCTGCAAAGGATTGAACGGAAATTTCCTCTTGCCGTATCTGTAACTTGAGTTTGCAATTATTCGTGTACTTATAATTTTAACCTGTTGTTGGTTGTGGCAGTTGGCTCTTGATTATCATGACCTAATGAAAATTCCTGTGGTCAATGACTTCATAAGAGACACCACACGCAATGCTGTAAGAGTCAGGTAATTATTTACTATTTTTTTCTTACAATAGAAAAACCGCATCAGCTTAAGATTTTAGCCACTCCTATACAGTCTGTGTTGACAAAGATTCATGGTCTTGACATAGAGACAAGCGTCAAGGAGAGGTTGGCAACCAAGAACTATTTGTCCCAGGGCTTTTGCCAAAGATACCTGGCCGCCTCTATTTTCTGTTTGGGAAACCCATAGAAACAAAGGGGAAAGAAGAGCTACTGCAAGACAAAGATTATGCAAATGAGATGTACTTGGAGGTTAAATCCCAAGTGAGATGCAATATAGACTACTTACAGAAGAAGCGAGAGAAGGACCCTTACAGGAGTATCTTTGATAGAACTTTATATTGTACATTATATTCTTCTTTGTCTGATATTCCAGCATTTGATCCTTGAAAAATGACTAGGCAGGAAAACTACTGGTCTGAAAAGTTCAACAGCCACCCGTTCACCTGAAACTGAATTGTGTACAAATTGAAAGTATATCAGTGAAAAATCTAGTGTGCTTTGTTGGGTTCTTATTTCAAGCAAAACTGTGCAATTCTTGTTCTTTTGAACAAAATTACAATTCTGATAGTTTTTGAGTAAAATGGATAACTGCATTTGCTAGCATCTACGAGGATACAAAATTGTACAAGACCAGCTTTCCAGATTAATTCACACTTCCAGGAAATGATCTATAATAGTACATATCATTTGAACTGCATAAAGTAATATGTCCTTGCTCCTGAAATCAACCGTGAAGAAAAAGAGTATAAATTCTGTTCACGAACTATCAGAACTGTAATAATAATAGTAATAATAATAATAATAACCCTGAACTTTTTAATTTCATAAGAGTATAACTCCTCAGGCGTTAATTTTTTAGTTAAACACCACATGGAAGAGAAATAAAATAAAAAAAACTCAACTTTGGTTGGCCATTATGGTTGAAGGATTTCTCAATACAAATTGAAATTCAGGATGAAATCTAACCCCATCCTCATATGATTACAGGGTCGTTACAAAATTTAACATATATCTGGTGAAAAATGGAGAAAATGATTCACAAACAATTCCATCAAAAATAAAATATCTGCTTGTGCTCTATCTACGATGGAGATGAAAAACAGTGACAGACAGAAATTAAAAAAAAATGTACGAGAAGGGCGTATCAATGTCAATGTAAAGCACCCACTGGCCAGAAGTGCCATAACCTCTCCTATGTCACAACATCTAGTTTGAAATTTAACGAACCTCCATCCCATTATACTCCTTGGGTTTTTGGCATTAGAGATGCAAGAACTGGAATTGGTTCATGATTGAATAAGTTATATGATAAATGATAAACCAACTTCTGCAAGCAGCACGTTGCAGCAGTCAGCACTCAAATATTCCCTAGTTTCAGCTCATAAGTTGCAGGCTTGACCACAACATTTAGTAAAACAGGATATTTCTCCAACCTGTACAGAAAAAATAAATAAATAAAAGAAACCAAGCTTCTTTGCAACTTTAAAACTGACAATAGCAACGACAATATAAAGTTGGTACAAAAAAGAACCAGCAGTCTACAGTAACATGACTTGAAATATGCAAAAAATTTCCTTAAAATCTCCACTTAAAAGTTTTAACAACTCAAAATCACCAACAATTATCAAAGATATCAATCATAAGAAATTTATGAGCAGAATTGACAATAGTTATTTCTTATGAGCATAAGAGTATCTCCAATAGTTTTCTTATTTTTCTCCTTATCAAAATTTAGGATATTTTCATGTTATCCAACAACCTCCTTATCTTTCTTTTTACTTATCCCACTTCCTAAAATTTACATTTTCCCTCCTCAAATTAAAGAGCCACAAGGAGCTCGTAAGCAATATTTTATTATTTCTCCATCATCTTTTCTGTTCTTTTTTCTTTCTTTTTTTGTCTTTTACTTTCTCTCTTCATTTTTTTTAGATAGTTTTATCAATAAAATATTAAAATAGGGAGTAAGATAATAAATATTATTGAAATGCACACCATTTTCAAGACAAACTAAAATAAAGAATGAGATAGAGAGCACTGTTGGGGATGCTTGCCTCCCTTTAACTGACATTATACGCGAACTTTCCAAGAAGCAAGACAAGATTAACCAGAATATGAAAAAGGTAGGCTTGCATGCAAGCTTACAAACAAAAATGAATCCTAGAAGTAACTTGTAGAAGGAAGAAAACGTACATACAAATTCAACAGTTGCACACCCAGTTCTGAAGTATGCTAAACCTAAGTGCAAAATTGATGATGTTGATGTTGCTTAAATTTTTTTTAAAAAAAGGGTACTTACTGCCTAAAACTTTCAAGAATTTGCTACAATTTGGAGGTTCATGCGGTGAAAAAAGCCCTATTTGATCAATGGGTCCAAGAAGCCTATCCGCATTATGTGACAACCGTTCTTTCAAGCAGCCACTGGTATGTCCATCTTCATTCTCATAGGAATAGTTTTTCTAAATGATGAAAATCTCAAGCCAAGGTCCTCTGATGTTGTTTGCACAATGCGAAAGGCTTCATTAGGCATCCCAGCCTTCAGAAGGCAAGATGAAAATGAGCTAATAGTAATTTTATCTGGAGTACAACCAATTGCTAGCATCTTATTAAATAAATCAATTGCTTCTATCATTCTCCCTTTCATACAATGCCCAATAATAAGAATTGTAAATGTCACTTTATCAGGTTTGCATCTCTTTTCCTTCATTTCCGTTACAATCACATTTGCCTCATCCACATTCCCAGCCTTGCAAAATCCATCAATTACAGGGTTGTATATAAATGGCTTGGGAATGAGACCAGTACCCTTCAATTGCCTCAAAAAATCACGAGCTTCATGAAGTCTATTCTCCTTGCATAATGCATTAATGAGAATTGCATAAGTATAAAGATTTGGAGATATGTTTCTTGCTCTCATCACATCCCAAAGCTTCAAACCGAGGTGAACCTGTCCACTTCGACAATAACCGTCAATCAAGGAAGTGAAGGTAACCACATCAGGTTCGCAATTAAAAGAAACCATCTCTTGATGCATAGATTCTGCTTCAACCATGTTACCAATCTTGCCAAAGCCATCAATAAGAACATTAAAAGTGATTGCATTGGGCTCAATCCCAGACCCGACCATCTCTGCAAAAAGTACAGAGGCTCTCTCCATCTTAGCTGACTTGCAAAACCCAGATATAACAGCTGTATAAGTCACAACGTCTGGTGAACAATAGCCAGTAGACTGAGCTTTCTTCATCAAATCATACCCTCTATCTAACTCATTAATCCTACATAATCCATTTATAAGAGTGTTATACGTAATGATATCAGGTAAACAA
The DNA here is from genome assembly GCA_949630135.1 of Balakata baccata. Classification (NCBI taxonomy): domain Eukaryota; kingdom Viridiplantae; phylum Streptophyta; class Magnoliopsida; order Malpighiales; family Euphorbiaceae; genus Balakata; species Balakata baccata. The sequence continues at coordinate 65,333 of CATIWF010064110.1, forward strand.
CCAAAATTTCCCATATCACTGAAAAATTCAAAAGCCGTATCAACTTCCCCTAATCTGCAGAGACCTCTGATGAGGATATTGAAGGTCCATGTGTCAGGAGGAGACTGCAATGCCAAATGTTCTTTAAAAAGACAAATCGCCTCATGTACCTGATTCCGTTTAACCAACTCATTCAACAAATTATTATAGACGATCGAACTAATAGCAACACCCTCGCCTTTGACCTCAGCAAGCAATTTCTTTGCGAGATCAGACTTATCTGCTTGCACAAATGAAGATACCAAAAAACCTAAAAGTGAACTATCTGGTAAATGTCCATCACTCTTCATGTAATCAAATACAAATTCTGCTAAATCATGGATACCCATTTGACATAAAGATCTCAGAAGCAAATGGTAAGTCGAAAAAGAATGAGTCACACTCAAATTCAATCTACTGAACTCCAAGAACTTTAAACCCACTATTGGGTCATTAAACCGCTTAATTACCTCAAATGCAATCAAAGGGGTCAACTTCTCACACAAATAATCCAAACAAGCATCGAAAGAACGTGAGCGGACAAAAAGGGTAGCGACAACTTTAACGAACCAAGCCTGCTGACACTGTATTTCCTCTGTATCGGGTAACGTGCGAAATCCTCCTTGAGTGTGAGCGTGAAAATGGGCAATGACTATCGTGGAGGCTCGCGTCATGAAAGGTCGGGTCTTGAATAATAAGAGGTTCATCGGCAGCCCCACGCCATCGGCAGAACTCTATAGAGACGATACT
>CATIWF010064132.1:0-23097 GCA_949630135.1 Balakata baccata
GAGACAACAAGAAAATTAAAGAGTTTAATTTTCTTCTCATATGAACATACACCATTGCTAGCACTTTGAGGTATGTTCAAGCCATCTCCCTAGTGGTTTCATCCTCTCATCTTCGTGTGGATATTGTTAGAGACAATCCAAGATTGTATTGTTGTGGTTTGCTACAACCCAACAAGGTGAGAAGTTGAAGAAAAATCAAGAAATTATGAAGATATAAATTCTGAATTTTCTTTGGTTAAATTAGTTTTAATTGGCACATGTATAATCGTTTGATTCGGGTTTCGAAAATTTTTATTTTCTGTTGTATTATATGTATGTGATACATGCTCAAAACCCTTCAAATAGTTCAATAGTGCGAAAGCTAGTAGAGACATAGTCGATTCATCATCATTCTGCCAAATCACCAAAAACTGATTAGAGCTGTATGACCTCTATCTCAGTAGGGTATCGATATAGTGGGATCATTCTCACCCGCATAAAGGCCAAAAGAAGTTTTTGATAGTGACTATATATCACTTCATAAAGTAGGTAGAAGCTCAGGCATTAGCAATGATTACATAGACATTAGTAACAAAATTTTTCTTTGATGAGATCATATGCGGGTTTAGAATTCCAGCCAAGATCATAATAGACAACATTAAACAATTTGATAGTCGGTATGCAAAAATCTTAAAATAGATTTTTGCTTGACATTAATAGCGTACCCTAAGACAAATGGAATGACAGAAGTCACCAATCGGACCATCGTAGAAGGCATCAAGAAGAGGCAGCGACAAGTAAAGAGAATGGATCGAGCATCTCCCAAATGTATTGTAGTCTTACAGAATAACTCTACGGACTGTAATGGGGGAACCACCCTTCAGACTAGCCTTTAGATTAGAAGCAGTCACACCAATGGAGATTGGGATTCATAATTTCAAGACAATTTATAACAACGAGGAAAAAATGATGCAGAACTGAGAGCTAGTTTAGATCTCCTTAAGGAAATTAGAAAAGATACAGTAATAATAGCAAAGGAATATAGGCAAAAGGTTATTAGGTTCTTCAATACAAAGGTCAAAATCATAAAATTCTAAGTAGGAGATATCATACTTACACGGGGTGACATCAGGAGAGGAGGGGCTAGAATAAACAAGCTAGATGAAAACTAGACATGACCTTACATCATTCAACAAGTGATTGGATTTGCAGCTTATAAGTTAGTTGATCACATTAGGAATATGATTCCATGAGCATAGGATGTAAGAAATCTAAGGAAGTATTACTAGTAGGAAAAAGAGAACGACATGTAAACTACATATTTTGCAGGTCCATTTCAATACAATAACCTTTCAATGATATGTTCTTTGAAAAATGTCCAGGAAATTGATTCGTCCAAAATGGATCACATAAAAATTGATTTGTTTAATAAAATGGATCTCAAGGAAGAAGAAAATTGATCCGATCGAAATGGATCACTTAAAAAGGAAAATAAATCGATATGTCATAAAAGAAAATCAAATTTGTGCAAAATGGATTGCTCATACGTAATAAGACATATCTCAAAAAAGCATACCGTTATCAAATGGACTTACTTAAAGTTGATCTAAACAGATTGAAAAATGATCTATATAAAAAATTGATCTATTTAAAAATGGGTCAATCATAAAATAGATTTGATTTGTAGATCAAATTCATTCATACTAATATAAGGAGGATCTTATAGCTCAACTTAGAATTATCAAGACATTGAGTTAGAATCATCAAGAGACTCAAAAAGTTAAGTACTTCATTTCAATAATCACATTACTTAAAAAAATTAGTACACATATTTTTATTACTCCTAGATAATTCAGTTGATAGGCTTATATATAGGACCAGACCTGGATCCTTCAACCCTATCATCACCTAAGATGCCTATAAGAGGAGTTTCAAGTAAATCAACATATTATCTTGTTCTCGGCTTCCAATTACAATTTTTCTTTCTCCTCATTGGACTTCTTGATGGCCTCCTCAGTGGACTTAAATTGAGCTTCGGCCACAGCTAGGTGATCTAATGAACAAATAACTATCTCTTTTTCGGTTATTAGCCTCCTCAGCTCTCCCTCTTGCATTGACATATGGAGCTTTCACTCTTCGTCCTTCTTCTATAAAGACATTTCTAACTTTGTTTTCTCATATTTAAGATCATTCAAAAGAGTCTTTAAAATATTGCTCTCATTTTCTAGAGCATTGAAGCGCTCATATCCTATGATTCCAATTTGAAAATGCTTTAATAAGTAAAGTGTTAAATTCAACATATAATATGGAGATTACAAAACATAATCATAATAATACTTGAAGAGAAAGCATTAAAAGTTATTTCTTCAGTTGGGAAATATTTCCTAATCTACTCTGAAGATCGGCATCCTTAAAGAGTTGACATACTTGGCCTAAATCATAACAAGTGGCAGCTTGACGAATGGTCGCACCACTGTTAGAATTTTTATGGTGAAGAGATATTGCTTAGTGGAAATCAACAAACATATCATTGATGTCAAAAGTGGAACCTAGCTACTGGTTTCCTTCGAAGTATGCACAAAGATCATTTTCTGGCAATAGTAGGAAGTTTCTCTGAAGTAGAGGGTGACAAGAAAAGGATGTCATGACTAATGCTACCTAAAAGAAGCTTAGAAATGCCATAAGAAATGGAATAGGGAGCAATAATGGAAATCATGATATTTTCTAGTGGAACCTCAAAGGAAATAGGAGCAATGGAAAGATCAGAAGAATTAGATCCTTGGGAATTCTTGTGTTGGCTGAGATAGCTTGATTTTTCTCAAGAAGCAAACCTTGATTTGAAATGGTCACCTTCGCCATATTCACCTGGCTTGGTTTTCACTGCTTGCGGGACTTGAGAATCTTCACAAGCTCTTCATCTACAATAAAAGGCGAATGGTATTAGATATCATCGCAAAGGTTTAAATCATATAAAGGATGAAAAAACATATATTTCAAAATCAATCAAACAACCTCTAGTAGCTACATGCACAATCTCTACTAGGTAATATAAGTTAGTGATTAACTCGTAGCAACGGTATCTGCTAGGATATGCATTTTTCCTGAGGTGATCTACATTTTTCCTTTGATCCTCTGATAGAACCACCATCATCTCCTTTATTACCCTTCATTTTCCATTTTAGAGGAAGATGACCCTATCCCTAAGGGTTACCAATGAAAAAATCTTTCTTTCTAGTTGTGATTTACTCGCGGTAGATCGGTAAAAAGATTCCTTCGAGTATGAACCATGAAGTAATAATGTTGCCTTCTATGGCTCAGTGATAACAAATGTTCAAATAGGTTTACAAATATGGAAATCACTAAATCATCACAAAGATGCATAAAAGTATTGATAACAAGCTAATTGTTTGGAGATAACTAACTCAAATGGAAGATCTAATCCAATATTCGTGCATGCATAAATGGATTTGAAATTCCATACTCAACTGTGGCTAACCAATCAGGGAATTCTTTCCGCTAAAGGTTGCCATGAAATACGAAATTTTAGTTTTCATTCCAACCTCCAATTGCTTCCTATCCTCCTCTACTATAGGTCTATGGCGTCTGCATGTTACTTCCTTATAGTACTCATTCTCCTTATCATCCACACTATCCTCTACATATGTGACACCATGGTTATTACTATGATTATCACGTTGGTGCTCCACATACATCCTATTTTGATTTTCTATATGTGTATTCATTCTTTCCGTAGTTAGAGGATTGAAGGTGGGAAGGGTTAAGTGGTAGGGGTTACAGGTGTGAAGAAGAAGGCAATGCAAGGCACGATGAAGACAATGCAAACCTAGGACAGTGAGGTAATCACCATTACCATGATGGTGCAGATGGTGAGGATAGACATGGTGACAAAGAAGATGAATATTTTGTAGGGATTCTAAAAAAAATATTATAGATTTGTGACATAGAAGGCTACAGTAAATAATTCAATTTTTGATGATGAGGCTAGAAAAAATGCTCTATTTGTGGAACGTGATGATTTTGCTGGTAAAGAAATGATAATCATAGGTAATTGATTTTTTATGATTAGGGAAGAAGGAGCTTTTCATGAGAGATGTTTGTGCTACCTTTGGCAAGGACAATCTTGTAACATTGTATGATTATCTACCTTTGGCTAAGTCTAATTACAAGGTGAATGCAAACTTGAAACATAGGCATATGGATTTTGTTGCTAATTTTTACACTTTTGAGGTGTTCATCATCAAACATTTGGTTTCTTTCAAAGATGATTCTTATGATGATGATGTTACAAATTTGAGGACGAATTTTTTCAATCTAGGAGAGAATGATGCTGATTGGAGGATTGAAGGACAAGCCTTGAAAAACTCAAAATGCTCGGTTAGGGGTAGGTGTTGCAGGTGCAAAGAAGAAGGCGATGTAGGGCACGATAAAGATGATGCAAGAAATGGCGAATGGCACATGTATGATGATCATCACGAGCGCAACTCAAAATAAGGGGATTGCTACTATCACGGGTGTGATGAAGATGTCTTGCTAGAAAGTGAACATGCTATTGCCGATGCAATTTATCGTTTTTAGTTATTTTTCAATTATGTTTGCACTTGTTCGATTTTTTAATAATTAGGGTTAATGTGAGACAATATAAATATTTCCATTTTTATTATTGTTAGGGAGCTTTTGATATTGTTGAATGAAAACCTAGTTTTATTCCCAAATTTCAATATTTCCTTGTAAAATCAATGATATTTTATGCTTAATCTTTGGTATTCTTAGAATCAACAAGTTTTGGGAGATCTAATTCGGTATTCATGTGTGAATCAATAGATTTAATATTATCCCGCTGCATTATCAACACACCTAATTTTAAAAGCAATTATTTTTAATTAATATGATTTTCTTTTAAGAAATTTTGTTTCTACATGGAAAGGGTTTGGGCACTTTGCCGTCTATCAAAATGACTAAAAGAAAACATATATATATATATATATATATATATATATATATATATAAGAAATAATCATAGTAACTATCTCTTTAATACACAGGCTCTGTAAAATTATTGCTAAGCTACTAACAAATCGCTTGAAGGATGTTATTGGCACAATCCTTAGACCTAACCAATTTGGCTTTGTTGCAAGCAGTCATATTTTAAATGGCATTTTAGTTGCAAATTAGGTAATTGATTCATGTCATAAAACGAAGACTAGATGTGTTCTATTTAAAATCAATTTTGAGAGGGCTTTTTTTTACACAGTTAAATGGGATTACTTGTTAAAAATCATGCTAGATATGGGTTTTAGAGCACACTGGTGCAATTGGATTCTAGAATGCGTATCTAATTCTAAATCCTCTATTTTGATCAATAGCACACCTAGCAAAGAGTTCAAGATTTTTAATAGTGTAAAATAGGGTTGTCTACTCTTGCCTTTTTTGTTCATTATTGTCGTTGAGCCACTCTTTTGTTTAATCAAGAAAATGCTCCCGCAATGCAAGTTAATTGGCTTTCAACTACCTAACTGTGTTCCAATAGTCACGTATATGCAGTTTGCAGATGATATGTTAATTTTTACAAAGGATGTAGTTAAGAAATTCAATACTTTAGCATGTATGCTTCGCTGCTTCTCCATTGTTGTGTGTTTTCCGCATCAATTTTCATAAATTAAGCTCCATTATTGACATTAATTCTAGCAAAGATTCAACAGATTCCATTACATCTACAATCTGTTGTAAGGTCTCTGAGCCGCCTTTCAATTACATAGGTGTGCCCCTTTGTGCCTTTCCCAATTGGATTACAACTCGGAAGCGTATTATTTCTAAAATTCAGTAAAGATTAGTCTTATGGAAAAGGAAAATACTTTCACAAGCCTGATGGTTGGCTTTTATAAAATCTTGTATATCATCTCTTCTGCTCTATTTTCTCTCCATCTTCAAGATGCCAATTTCAGTTGCAAATATCATCAACAAGCATATCCATAACTTCTTCTAGAGTGGTGGAGGAACGTCTTCCAAAATGCACCGTGTAGGGTAAGATCTCCTCATAAAACCTGAACTCTCCATAATAAAGCACTTCTTTTCAATTGGCTTTGGAATCCACATAGATTCTGATAAACTGTGGGTGCATATTGTTTAGAATAAAAATGTGGCGACTAAAGTTGATTATGTAACTAGCCAAAATTATTATTCCAGAATTTGGATAGACATTGCCTCTATTCTTAATTTTGTTGATGAGATGGGAATTTTTATTCATGATAATGATGTTTTTAAGCTGGGTAATGGGACTAGTATTCTATTTTGGGTTGATAAGTGACATGGGCAACAAAATTTAGCATCTTTATACCCTAATCTGTTTGCCATCATGTGTGTTCCTTATGCTTTTGTGTGATATGGATAGCTAGGTCAATGACACATTGTATTGGAGATTTAATTAGCGACACAATCTAAATGTCTAGAAAGCCAGCAAGCGGAAAACCTTATTTAATTCTTTGCATCAGCTACTATTGTTATGGAGAATTTAGAGAGATTGTGTAATAATGGCTTCTAGGCATGTGTCAAGATGCCACTTATCTAAAGGTGAATTTGTTTATATCAATGGCTTCTCTAAGGGACCTGATAACCAACATAATCAAGTTAGAATGGTTGGATGGTGGGAATTTCATAAGATGGCAGAAACATGTTCACTTCTTATTGGTGACAATCCAAGTTGCCTACGTCCTCAACACTGCTAGGCCAACTGAAGAGGACAACGAAACGGTGGCTCAAACCCGAAGGAGGCAAATGTGGGACACTGATGATGAGATGTGTTGAAGCCATATTCTTAATGCTATATGTGACTCTCTCTTCGACATCTATCATCCAATTAAGATGACAAAAGAGCTATGGGACAAACTTGAGATTAGATATATGCAAGAAGATGTAACAAGTAAGAAATTGCTAGTTTCTCATTTCACTAATTACAAAATGGATGATAATAAGCCCGTAATGGAGCAATTCTCTAAAATTGAAATAATTCTTAATCACTTTACTCAACATAATATGCATATGAATTCATGCATAATTGTTTCATCTATTATTGATAAATTGCCCTCATCTTGAAAAGAGTTTAAAAAAACTCTTAAACGCGAAAAGGGTGAAATAACCCTTGATGCATTGGCTCACAAAATTTGTATGGAAGCTGAAATACACATGCAGGAAAATATTAAGGAATTTGAAAATTAGATATCCAAAGTGCATGTGGTTGAGGGAGGAAAAACCTAAAATCTTTCATACAAGCCTAGAAACCAAAGGCCACATAATGGCAACGATCAATTGAAAAACAAAAAAAATAAAGGCCAATATTTCTTTTGCAAGAAAGAAGGGCATTACAAGAATGAATGACGATTCCTCAAAAAGAAGCTAGAAAAAGAAAAGGCAGCTGCCTCCTCTAATTTACCAAGCAATGATCATCTAATTGCAGTTGTTTCATGGGTTAATCTTCTTGAGGATGATAAGGCCTGGTGGATTGATTCAGGAACTACACACCACATTTGTAAGAACAAAAGTTTCTTCAAAACCATGGAACCAATTGCTGATGGCATTATTCTATATATGAGGAATGCTTCAACTATCCTAGTTAAGGGCATTAGTAATGTGGAGCTAAAATTCACTTCTAGGAAGGTTGTAATATTGACTAATGTCTTTCTAGTAGTAAGGAAGAATCTTATATCGGGTAGCTTACTGAATAAATATGGTTTTAGGCTTGTATTTGAAGCAGACAAATTTGTTTTGTCAAAAGGGAGAATGTTTATAGGTAAGGGCTATCTTAGTGATGGTATTTCCAAATTAAATTGTATTACTCTTTCTAATATCAATAATAATGCATCTAGTTCAATTTATCTTATTGATTCTTCTTTATTTTTATGGCATAGCCGTCTTGGGCATGTTAATTTCAAAAGAATGAATGATATAATAAAATTAGACCTTTTGCCATTTCTTGATAAAAATGACTTAGGAAAGAAATGTACAACTTGCTTGTTAACTAAGATAACGAGGAATTCATTTCCTAAGGTAGAAATAAACAACAAAATTGTTGGAACTTATACATAGTGATGTGGGTGATTTGCATGCAACTCCAACCATAGGAAATAAGAAATATTATGTGGCTTTCATTTATGACTATAGTAGATATTACTATGTCTATTTGTTGCATTCTAAAGATGAAGTCATGAATTGTTTTGTTGTGTATAAAACTAAAGTTGAATTGCATTGTGAGGCTTGTATAAAAAATTTAAGGTCTAATAGAGGGGGAAAGTACTATAATCCAAAGTACTTTGAAAGCATAGGAATTATGCATGTAATTATAGCCCCCTATACACCACAACAAAATGGTGTAGCTGAACGCAAAAATCATGTTCTAATGGAAATGGTCAACGCAATGATGTCTAATTCAAGCCTTAGTCAAGGCTATTGGGGGGAGGCAATGCTAACAATTTGCCATATCCTAAATCGAGTTCCAAGTAAAAGGAGTAACACAACTCCTTATGAGTTTTGGAATAAAAGGAAGCCTAACCAGAACTATTTAAGAGTTTGGAGTTGTAGGGCAATTGTGAAAGTATCCGAACCCAAAAGAAAGAAATTGGGTGAAAAGGGTGTGGATTACATTTTCCTTGGATATGCACAAAATTCTAAAGCTTATTTTTCTTTAATTAAAGAAATGGTTGAAGGTCTAGATGAAAACTCATCTAATGACTTCTTAAGAGAAGCATTAGAGGTTTTTAGCTCTTTCACAACCTTTTCATGGTTGGATAAATCATCCTTAAGTCTGGAGCTATTTTTCTTATGAAAATCAACTTTCTTTTTATATCTTTCTAATTCTAAACTCATGACCTCAATAAGATCATCATCATCATCATCAATATCATCATCATCATCATCATCATCATGACAAGCATTTAAAGTAAAAAAGGATGAAGTGGAAGTTACCTCATTAGAGTTATCCCCTAAAAGAATGCTAAAGGAGAAGATGAACCTTTTCCAATAGATGAGTGGACTGAACCACACAAATGGTAAGAACAAAAAGGCTATGGCCATCCTAGCAAGCTCTCTTTCTCTTGAAGAATGTGGGAGAGTTCAACATTGTCCAACCTCCTACAATATGTGGAGGCTTTTGGAAAACTACCATGAAGGCATAAAGCAAGTTCGTTCAAGAAAGATTCAACTTCTAATGAACGAGTATGAACTCTTCAAGATAAAGCCTAATGAGACCATCACCGATATGACAAACCACCTACTCTCCATTATCAATAACATGAAGAAATATGGAAGACATACAAGTCTTCAAGATGTAAATAACAAGATCTCGAGAAGTCTTCCAATAAAGGACTATAGATCAAAGGTGGCGGGTATAGAAGAAGATAATGAGGATTTGAGCACCATTCCCACCGACGTGCTCATTAGCAAGCTTCTAACATATGAGATGGCTCATATGAGGGAAAAGGAGAAGGAGAAAGAGATAAGAAAAAGCCTCTTGCTCTCAAGGCAAGCACCACCTCTTCAAAGGTTCAAGACTTGGATCTCATTAGTGATGATAGGGTAAGTGAAGAAGAGGATGAGGAGATAGCCATGCTATCTAGAAGAGTAAAGAGAATGATAGTCAACAAGAATGGGACTGTAAAAAACTACAAGCAAAGGGCCTCAAAGTTCAAAGGCTCCTCATCCAACTTCAATAAAAATAAGGAGGAGATGAAGTGCTATGAATGTGGGAAGAAAGGCCACATCAAATCTAAATGTCTAAGGCTCAAGAAGTACAAGGGAAAGTCTCACAAGGATAGAGGAGACAAGGGCCATAAAGCTATATGGGATGATCCTACATCAAGTGATGATGAGGAGAGCCAAGAAGATGTAGCCAACTTGTGCTTCATGGCTTTATTGGTGGTGTCCATTCCTTGCGAACACTATCCCATACATCAGTTCCTTCACTAACCAAGTATGCATCCATTCTAAACTTCCAATGGGCATAGTTTGACCTATCAAAATAAAGTTTGAGGCTTTGGAATCCTTCTTGGGCCATTGTAGATCTTTGCTAGAGCTGATGAAGCTTGATTTCTAGGCCTTGCTCTGATACCAATTATTGCCCAAACAATCACCAAGAAAGGTGAAAGGGGGGGGGGGGGGTGTGAATTGGTGGGGAGATAAAAAATTCTTGCACTTAAAAGGAAGTGAAAAGGATTGAGAAGATTGAGACTCGAATTTTATAAAGGTTTGGATATTAACTAACCCTACTCCTCTTCCCAACCTTAATTGGGTATTCATTAATCTAATCACTTAGATTAAAAATAAAGTTTTTGCTAGCTCACTCCCAACTAGGTGTTTTACTAAGGCTAACACTCAACCCAAATTTCCCTTATATTTTTATGGCTCACATAACAACCAATTCCTTGTAATTTAACTCACACTACCCAATTATAAGATAACCCAAGTGTTTGAAGATTAACACTTGAACCCTTACACAAATAATAAATGAAGAAAGATTGAGAAAATAAATTGCAAGAGTTTTGACACTTTAAAAGTAGTTGGTTTATTAAATGGCCTTTTGGTAGGGTATTTATACTGATTACTTACCAATTAGCCATTATAAAGTAGTGCCATAACTCTTTCCAATGTTCTCTTACAAATGCATTAAATGCTATTTGTAGAGAGGGATTCTCGGTCGGGAACATAGCTTTCCCAGTCGGGAACATAGCCTATTTTGATACGTGGCATCTTCTGGTTGGCTGAACCCTCCAACGGCTAGTCCCTATTCAATTTTCCTGGTCAGGACTCCTTGTGTCTTGGTCGGGACTTGCCTGATAATGCCATAGCCGAGGACTTGGATCTACTGTCCTTGAGTGATTCCCGATTGGGACCATACTTCCTGGTCGGGACCCTAGTCAGTTTGACTTTGGTTGTTTTGACTTTACGATGACTTGACACATTTTGGCGGTGTCTCCTTTTCAACGGTCATGTCCTTTTGAATTTTCTAATCAGACTATAACATGTCCCGGTCTGAAAATGGCATGTCCTAGTCTACTTTCGCTACTGGAACTTTGGAAGATCAGAAGGCAATGTTTCCAGGTCTGGACACTCATTTCCTGGTTTTTACTTGAGTCCTGGTTGGGAGATACTTGTCCCGGTCGGGAGTTATGCATTTCTAGGAAATGCTTGATTTGTTCATTGAGGAATTTATAACTAAATGTGCTAAAACTTTGAATATTATCAAAACAACACTCAATGAATATGTTAGTAACATTTAAATTGATTGTCAAGATCAAAATAGAGAGCAATCACCCTAAGTTTAACAATAAGTAATCTAAATGATTTTCATTGGTATGCAATTTAGAAGGATTTTGAAGTACCTTAAGAAATCTATGGATTACAATTTAAGTTATGATGGTTATCCATCAGTAATGGAAGGATACTTAGATGCAAGTTGATTACTGATAGAGAAGATTTTATCTTTACAAGTGGGTGGATCTTTAAGCTTAGTAGTGGTGTTGTTTCTTGGACTTTTAAGAAACAAACTTGCATAGCTGATTCCACAATAGCAGCTAAGTTCATAGCTTTGGCTTTAATAGCTAAAGAAGATGAATGGCTTAGAAATGTGCTTCATGATATACCTTTGTGGCCTAAGCCAATTGCACCTATATCTATCCATTGTGAGAGTGAAGCTACATTAGCTAGAGCTTATAGTCATGTTTATAATGGCAAGTCTAGACATGTTGGACAAAGACACAGTCAAGTGAGAGAGTTGATCTCTAATGGAGTGATCACAATTTACTTTGTTAGATCATCTCAAAATTTGGCAGATCCATTAACCAAAGGTTTGCCAAGAGACTTGGTGAATAAAACATCAAGGGGGATAGGGCTTAAACCTACATAATTTAAATCACCAATGATGGAAACTCAACTTAACACTTGATACAACATCAAGTCCTAAGTTCATTGAGCAAAGTACATTATTAGTGTGATTTGTAAGCACTTAGTAGTTTGTTTATGCCATCCCAAGTTAAAATAGTGCTTGGTACTCATATTGTAAAGTTATGTGAGGTTGATAATTGATCTTTTAATAGACTTAAGACAATGTTTTGTTCGGGTTACATGCTTAGTACGAGGGCATGAAAAGGTCTACCTATGTGGATGCAAAGTGTGGCTGCTTCAATAAGCTCAAAGGCTTGGCTCTCAAGCGTTCATGAATGATATATGGACAAAAGGCCTTAATAAAAAGTGTCATTTGTTATACAACTAAAAAGTGTAATGTTTATATGCGTAGAGTTTTGTTCTGCTTATTACATAGAATATTTAGTTCAAAGCTTGTCTATTATTGTATTCTATTATGTTGTAATGAGATTCTATTATATGGTGGTTTAGATTGCAAGATACCATTGTTTATGCATATAATGCATAAGTATTGAAACTGATTTGTGGTTTTTCTCGATTAATATGAAAATGAGGGGAATTGTTGGGCATTTTCATATTTTAGAAGGCTACATAAGCGTGTGAAAGTTACATGCATGTGTCGGCCTATAAGCGATGAAAGGCAACCTTCTAGACATGAGTGTGTCATATGAACACGCCCATGTCATATTGTGTTTGTGAAGCTGGGAAGCTTTTGTACACGAGCATGTAAGATTACATAACTACATAACATCGCATTTATAGGATGGAAGCTTCTGTACATGAGCATGTAAGGTTACACGACTGCATAGCAAGGCTGAGGAGAGTCTTACACGATCGCGTAATGATTTTAGTTTTTCTAAGAGTCCTTTTTCATGTAGGATTCAATCAAATATGATCTAATCCTATTAGAAATGACCTCATTAAGTTAGAAAAGGATATAATTAATTATTCTAATCCTTTTAGAAGTCTATAAACATATTTTAATCTATAAAAACACAACAGATTAGTGTCAAAGGGATCGCAAACCTTATAAGTTTTCAGCACTTTCTACTGTATTTTTAGTTCCTTTTCATTGAGGCAAGAGTTTATCTTGTTTCGTGTTAACCTTACGGTGATTGCTCTCCATTTTGATCTTGACAATCAAATCAAATTTCACTAACATTTAATGTTGTGTTCATAGTGTTCAAAGTTTCATCACATTTGGTTATGAATTTCCCATTAAACAAGTCAAGTATTTCTTGGAAATGCATAACTCCCGACCGGGACACTTATCTCCCAACTAAGACTGAAGTACAGACTGGAAAATCCATATCCAGATCGGGAAAGATTGCTTTTTGATCTTCCAAAGTTCTAAAAGCAAAAGCAAACCGAGATAGGCCTAGTCTCGACCGAGAATGCCAGTTTCTAGATTGGGAGATGTTATGGCTTGACTGGGAAAATCAAATGGACATGACTGTTGAAGAGTAGACTTCACCAAAGTGTGTCACATCATCTAGAAGTCAAAACAACCAAGTCAAGCCGACCAATGTCCTGACCGAGAAGCATTCGAAGCCAGCAAACCCAAGTCCTTAGCTATGGCATCATCGAACAAGTCCCGATCGGGACACAAGGAGTTTCGATTGGAAAAATCATATAGGGACTAGCCGTTGGAGCCCTCAACCAACCAGAATATGCCACATGTCAAAGTAGGTCATTTCTTGACGGGGAAACCTATGTTCCCGATCGGGAACCCCTCTCTGCATATTGCATTAAATGCACTTGTAAAAGAACATTAGAAAGAGTAATGGTACCACACTGTAATAGCTAATTGGTGGGTAATCAGTATAAAAACCCTACCAAAAGGCCATTTAAGATATCCAATTACTTTATTAGTGCCAAAACTCTTGCAAATTTATTTCTCAACTTCTCTCGTGGATTTTTTTGTAAAGGTTTAAGTGTTAGCCTTAAACACTTAGGATTGTCTTGTAATTGGGGTGTGTGTGAGCCATTAAAACATAAAGGAAATTTGAGTTTAGTGTTAGCCTTGATTGAAAACACTTAGTTGGGAGTGAGCTAGTTAAAATTCCATTATAATCTAAAGATTAGAATAGTGAATACCTAATTGCGATTGGAGAGAGGAGTAGGGTTAGTTAACACCCAAACCTCTATAAAAATTAGTGTGTCCATCTCTTCTAACCTTTATCTTTTTTTTTTGTGCAAGAATTTTTAATTTCTCACCAATTTATCCCCCTCTTCTTGGTGATTGTTTAGGTTACAATTGGTACAGAGCAAGGTCTAGAAATCAAGCCCCATAAGTTCTAGCAAAGATCTACAATAGCCTAAGAAGGATTCCAAAGCCTCAAACCTTACTTTAATGGGTCAAACTATGCCTATTAAAAGTTTAGAATAGAGGGATACTTGAATAGTGAAGGAATTGATGTGTGGGATAGTGTTTGCAAGGAATGGACACCACCAATATGGAGAAAGTTGAAGGAGAAGATGAAGCACTTCTAAGAGATGAGTGGACCGAACCACACAAAAGGGCAAATGGCAAGAACAAGAAGGCTATGGCCATTCTAGCAAACTCTCTCTGTCTTAAAGAGTGTGGGAGAGTTCAACATTGTTCAACTGCTCATAACATATGGAGGACATTGGAGAACTACCATGAAGGCACAAAGCAAGTTTGTTCAAGGAAGATTGAACTCCTCATGAATGAATATGAACTCTTCAAGATGAAGCCCAATGAGACCATCACCGACATGACAAATTGCCTACTCTCCATCATCAGCTACATGAAGAAATATGGAAGACATACAAGCCTTGAAGATATAAATAACAAGATCTTGAGAAGTCTTCCAATGAAAGATTATGGTTCAAGGGTGGAAGGAATAGAAGAAGCCAATGAGGATTTGAGCACCATTCCTACAGATGTGCTCATTGGCAAACTTTTAACACATGATATGGCTTTTATTAGGGAAAAGGAGCTTGAAGGAGAAAGGAAGAAGAAGATGCCCCTTGCACTTAAGGTAAGCACCACCTCCTCAAAGGTTCAAGACTTGGACCTCATTAGTGATGATGGGATAAGAGAAGAAGGAGATAGCCATGCTATCTAGAAGAGTAAAGTGAATGATAGTCAACAAGTATGAGACTATCAAGAACTACAAGCAAAGGGCCCTCAAAGTTCAAAGGCTCCTTATCTAACTTCAATATGAATAAAGAGGAGATGAAGTGCTATGAATGTGGAATGAAAGGCCACATCAAATTCGAATGTCCAAGGCTCAAGAAGTACAAGGGCAATTCTCACAAGGATGAAGGGGAGAAAGGCCATAAAGCTATATGGGATGATCCTACATCAAGTGATGATATAGGGAGCCAAGAAGATGAGGTTAACTTATGCTTCATGGCTTTAGAAGATAACTCTAATAAGGTAACTTCTACTTCTTCCTTTTTTACATTAAATGCTTATGATGATGATGATGATCTTATTGAGATCATAAGTCTAGAATTAGAGAGATATAAAAAGAAAGTTGATTTCCACAAGAAAATAGCTCCAAACTAAAGGATGACATATTCAACCTTCAAAAGGTTGTGGAAGAGCTAAAAACCTCCAATGCTTCTCTTAAGAAGTCATTGGATGATTTTTCATTTAGACCTTCAACCAATTATTTACTTAAAGAAAACAATGCTTTGAAAAATGAGGTCGAGGAGCTAAGACTCTCTATTTCAAAATTTCATAAAGGGAAGGAAAGTTTGGATACCCTAATTATATCCCAAAGACCTCCCTTAGTGAGACATGTCTTAGGCTTTAATGGAGCATCATCTTCATCTACACCTATAACTATTTTTGTAAAAGCTTCTACACCACAAACCTCTTTATTTGGGGTAGTTGCCTCAAAGGCAAAGAACAAATCACACACTAAAGCCCCTACTTAAAGGAGAAGTAGCAAATGCTCACTTGGCTCAAGAGCGAAACCTCAAAAGGCCAACGATACCTTCTTGTATAAGATGCATGCACTTAGGAAAGCACCCACTACATATAATTGTATTTGTTATTGCACTTCTTTTTATGCCTCAAACAAGAAGGTTATGAGGCCAAAACCCCAAGTGAAGAGGCAAGAGTTTTTTAACACTAAGCAATGTCATTATTGCATGGAGTTTGGACCCATAAACATTCATTGTTTGATAAGGAAATCTTGTTGGGATATCTCAAGTACTAACTTCTAAGGAACCAAGTTTGTTTAGGTACCTAAAAGCCAAACTTGAATTCATGTTTTATAGGTATGCCTTAAATCCACAAGCAATGAAAATGTATAACTCTTGGATAGTGGATGCTTAAGGCACATATAATGCCTTAGTGAGCTTATAGACATGGTTTGAACAAGCATGATCTTCAAAATCATGAGGTTGCTTAACATAGACTTTTCCGATATAAAACCATTTAAAAAAACACTTTAACATCCATTTAAAAAAGCTTGAAATTCATGTGGCATGCATATGCTAGTAAAATACGAATTGCTTCTAATCTTGTTGCGGGGGCAAAAGTTTCATCATAATTAATGTCTTCCTCTTGGTTATAGCCTTTGGCTACCAATCTAGCCATGTTTTTTGTAATATTACCATCCTCATCTAATTTGTTCCTATAGACCCATTTACTACCAATAATTGGATTAAAGCAATTTCCTAGAGCTTGGTATGAAAGACTTAGTGCATTTCTTATATATAATGAATTTTCAAAAGTGCATGTTGATACAACTCTTTTTATTAAAAAGCATAAGCATGACACTCTCATTGTTCAAATTTATGTTAATGACATTATCTTTGGGTCTACTAATGAAAATCTTTGCTAAGAGTTTGCTAAGTGTACGACTAGGGAATTTGAAATGAGCATGATGGGTGAACTCAAATTCTTCCTTGGACTTCAAATTAAGCAAAGGAAAGATGACATCTTCATTAACCAATCCAAGTACACAAGGAATTGAAAAATTTTTTTGGAATGAATGGTTGCAAGAATGCCAAGACATTAATGAGCACTTCAACAAAATTGGACAAAGATGAAAAGGGCAAAGCTATTGATGAAAAGCTTTATAGAGCTATGATTGACTCTCTTATTTATTTAACCGCCTCTAGACCCGATATTATATATAGTGTATGCTTGTGTACTAGATTTCAATCTTGTCCTAAAGAATCACATTTGAATGGGTGAAAAGGATTATGAAATATATTCATGGCACTATGCATTTAGGGTTATGTTATCCTAGGAATACATCATTTCATGTCATTGGTTTTTTGGATGCCGACTATACCAGTAGTCTTTTGGATAGAAAAAGCACATCTGAAACTTGTCACTTTATTGTTGAATATTTAATTTCTTAGTATAGCAAGAAACAAGTTTCGGTTGTCTTATCCACTGCCGAAGCAGAATATGTGGCGGTGAGTTATTGTTGCACTCAAGTTTTTTGGATGAAACAATAACTTGAGGATTATACCCAAGTGTTGATCACATTCCTATCAAATGTGATAACACTTGTACAATAAATCTTTCAACGAATCCCATTTAAGGAGCAAACATATTGATATACGATATCATTTTTTAAGAGATCATATCCAAAATGGTGATGTGGTGTTTGAATTTTTTGACACTAACAACCAATTGGCGGATATTTTTACCAAGCCCCTAAATGATGAAAGGTTTTGCTTTATACAAAGAGAGTTTAGTATGTTTGGTGGGAGCACATTATTTTGAAAAGCTTTAAGCCATATGTTTTCCATATATGAACATGTTTATGAGAATTATATGCTCTTTAATTGATTAATGTGGATGTTATGCTTTGTTTGATTCATGGACATTTGCATACATAAATTGATATTTTAGGTCTATTGAAGTTCAATTTAATGGGCTAAAAGACTCAAACTATCAGAAAATCATTCATGATGATGATCTATGATATGCTACACTAGGGTACTTTAGTCATTTTTCCTTTCTTTCCTCTAAACTTTATGAGTAGCCATAATTCCCGCCTATGAAAGCTTTTTTCCACCTGTGACATTTCCCTCCCGCTTGTGACTTCTTGGTATTCGAATTGACCGTTGCAATTATTCATATCTTGCTCGGGATCCCCTATTTTCTGATGAGAAAATTTGAAAATTATCCAACTGTTACACCTCTTTAAATGTGCACGCTCAGGAAAGCATACGTTCCCCTCTGGACTTTGGCTAACAGTTCAAATTTTTTTGACCATTGGAAGGTTCCCAATCGGGAACCCCCAAGTCCCGCTCGGGACTTCCTCAATGGTAGCTTTTTGTAACTGCCACCAATTAAATTCAATCTACCATAACTCCCCTCAAACAGTAATATACCCCTTAAAACACTATAAATACCTCTCTTTTCTAATTTTTTTCCTCACTTATGCATCCAAACTCTTTCTCTCTAATCTCAAAATCATCAAATACTCTCACTACTGATCCTCTCAAATGACACCCAAAACTGGAACTTTGAAATCTAGAGCCTCCAAAAAGGTAGTGACTTCTTCTTCATCCAACTTCACCTATTACAATAATATCTTCAATGCATTCTCAAAGGAGGAGAAAAAACACTATGCTAATATCACTACTAAGAAATTCGTCTCCAACTGAACCATCAACCTGGATGATTTAGAGAAGTTGTGTGTCAAAGATGAAGTTATTGGTTCTCTCGAAGAAATGGGGTGGACTAATTTCGTGATGCCCCTTGAAGATGGACATGATGAACTAACCACCGAATTCCTCTCCACTCTTCAAGTCATCAAAGACCCCAAACATCATCTTGGCTTCTATGGATTTTAGTTTTGCCTCTTTGGCCAACAATAGGAAATGACAAAGCACCAACTTACGGATGCTTTTTGTTTTAAGAAAGTAGGCCTTCTCATTGTTCAAGCCACCCATCTCTCTCCCCATGATATGTGGAAAAACATTTCTATTGAAACTAGTCTTGACAAGAAATCAAATGCCAAACACATCAAGACACTTTCTCATTTCATCCTCTACCATATTAGTACTTTCACTATCAATACAAGAAGTGAAAGTAATAAGAAAGTCATTCATGAAGACTTTCTCTACCTTTATGCCATGATTCACTACAAGCCTACTGAAACGACTCATCTTCTTCTTGAGAAATTTCTTTCCATGGCCAACACCACAAAAGGTACCATTTCCCTCCATGCCCATACCTTGCCAAATGTCTCAAACTCATGATGGAAGAAAATTGTGCTCTCTTCACTTCATCTCGTTCTCAATATGGACATCCAATATCTCCTAAATTGCAAGGTCTTATAAGGAGGTAGACACCTTCTTCTATGCATTTGGAGAGCACGGAGCCTAAAAGGCAAGCTAATAGGCTACAAGGAAATGTGCAAGGCTCTCCATAGGAGGAGAAGGATCAAGTGCCCAAGACATGCCTCCACCACCACCTCCTCAACCACAACATGTCACCTTGCAAAGTCTTTATGACTTTCAAATGCAATCCTTCAACACCATAAGGAATATGATGTAATATCTCAACTTGGATATTCAAAGTATGCAAGGGCAATTAAATCTCAATGTTTGTGCTCATAGCTTTAAAGCGGCCCCTCCATTTGAAGGGAAGCAAGACATTCAAGAGGAGGAAAATGGTGGTGAAGAAGAAAAGGAGGCAAGTGATGAAGAAGGAGATGATTAGCTTAGTTCTACCTTTCCTTCCTTTCTTTCTTTTCTAGGCTAAGATCTTAGATGTGTGGTTAATCATATTTAGATCACAAATTTTCTCTTTTTCATGTAACACATTTTAAATTTTAATAAAATATTTTCTTGTTTTCATTTCTTACTCCCTTAGTGATTGCTTTTTTGCTTTATATGTATATAGTTTTTTTTTATTTATCTTGACAAAGGGGAGAAGAAAGAACATGAAACTTATGCAAAAATTAACTCAATTTTTGGATTGATAACTTAGTTAACTCTATTGACTTTAACAATCTTCTTTGACTTAAGTTATTCTATAAGTATTCTATCTTCAAATGATGTTAAACTTTGCATGCTTATTTTTCAATACTTTAATTTGATATATGCACTATCAATTTGTTATTTTTGTTTAGTTTGATTGTTAAAATCAAAAAAGGGGAGATTGTTAACCTAAGGGTGATTGCTCTCTTTTTTTATCTTGACAATCAAATTAAATGTCACTAATATCTTCATTTAGTGTTGTGTTGATAGTGTTCAAAATTTCAGCATATTTGGTTGTGAATTCCCCATTGAACAAGTCAAGTATTTCCTAGAGACGCGTAACTCCCGACTAGGACACTTATTTCCTGATTGGGGCTGAAGTACAGACTAGGAAATCCATGTCCAGATTGGAAAAGACTTCCTTTTGATCTTCCAAAGTTCTAGAAGGAAAAGCAAACCGGGACAGGCTTAGTCTCGACTGGGAATGCCAATTTCCAGACTGAGAGATGTTATAGTCCGACTGGAAAAATCAAATGGATATGACCAAAGTGTGCCACATCATCTAGAAGTCAAACACAACCAAGTCAAGTTGACTAATGTCCTGACCGGGAAGGATTGTCTTGATCGGGAAGCATTCGAATCTAGCAAACCTAGGTCCTTGGCTGTGACATCATTGAATAAGTCCCGATCGAAATACAAGGAGTCCCGATCGAAAGTTCATATAGTGACTAGCTGTTGGAGCCCTCAGCCAACCAGAAGATGCCACATGTCAAAATAGGTCATTTTCCGACCGGAAAACCCATGTTTCTGACCAGGAACCCCTCTTTGCAAGCTACATTAAATGCACTTGTAAGAGAACATTAGAAAGAGTAATGACACCACTTTGTAACAGCTAATTGGTGGGTAATCAGTATAAATACCCTACCAAAAAACCATTTAAGATATCCAACTACTTTACAAGTTTTAAAACTCTTGCAAATTTATTTCTTAACTTTTCTCATTGATTATTTTGTAAAGATTTAAGTGTTAGCCTTAAATACTTGGCCTTAAACACTTGGGATTGTCTTGTAATTGGAGTGTGTGTAAGCTAAAATTACAAGGAATTGGTTGTTGTGTGAGCCATTAAAATACAAGGAAATTTTGGATTGAGTGTTAACCTTGATTGTAAACACATAGTTGGGAGTAAGCTAGTTAAAACTTCATTATTATATAAAGATTAGATTAGTGAATACCCAATTGCAATTGAGGAAAGGAGCAGAGTTAGTTAATACCCGAACCTGTATAAAAATTTGTGTGTACATCTTTTCTAACCTTTGTCTTCCTTGTGTGTGCAAGAATTTTTAATTTCCTACCAATTTATCCCCCTCTTCTTAGTGATTGTTTGGGCTACATTCCGGAGCTTTGATTAGTTTAGAGAGATATTTTTTTATCACCTTAATTTTTGATTAAGATGTTTTTTTCCCTTAAATATGAATAAAAGAAGAAAGCTTATATTAAAAAAGAAATAATCACAGTATCAAAGACAAAATACAATTTAAATGAATGATGGAGACAATAATTTACATTCTTACATCAAATTAATTTTTTGTGTTATAAACATGAATAAATACATTATTACTATAATTTTGTTTGCATAAATAAATTAGAGAGATGAAAGTGCATAACTGTTACAAAGTTAAATAAATTAATATGTACCTTAAAGTGAATAATGGAAATAATTATTCATTATTGACTCTTAAGTAATACATAATTGTTACAATCATTCAAAAATCCTTATTGTTATAAGAAAGCAATATATAAGGGGAACGATGGTTAATTGTTAGGTAAAGAATTCCCAGCAAGAAATGATTTAAATAATACTAAAGACCTAGCAGGTGATGAAAATGGTGTCATGTGAGAGCCTCCTCTAATAGTTGCATGTGTTAATATGTTCTCACCATACGCTTGTGTCCATCCACCAACCTGCCAATTAATACAAATTCAATCATTCAAAAAGCACTATACTGTTTAGGCACCAATATCACTTTTTATTTATTTTTTATTTATTTGTTTTATTTGCAAACTTGAGTTTTTATAAAATAAGGTCAACATCAGAATTTCATCTAATTAATATATAACTAACCTGTTGATCTTCAAACCAGGCTCTATAAGTGGAACTTGCATTCAGATTCAGATTCTTGGCCAAACCATTCACCAAAGTCCTTGAACTAGTAAATGGAATTCTTGAATCTTGATCTCCACTGTAAAGTTATTATCAGGCAAATGTTAAAATTCTAAAAAAATTAAGTATAAATTAATTAAACAAAAGAGATGAAACTGTTGTATGAATATACCTGTACACTAAAACCCGTATTCCCGAACTGACTAGTGAGCCCACAACATCAATGGTAGGTATCTCTAGGTTTCGACGATCATAGTTTATTACACTGCTACATAAACTCCAACTGCCGATTCCTACGAGACGGGCATGAAGAACTGTTTGAACATCTTTTGAGTTCAAGTAATTATAAGTCTTTTTTTCAACACAAACATCAATGTTCTCATCTGCAGCTTCCTGCACAGAATGAAGCGAAAAGAGAAAAAAGGAAAGTGAAAACAGGTTAATTTTAGCTAGGTTAGGTTAATTACATGCTGGATATTGTGTTAATTGTTAGAGAAAGCTTACAGATTGCGATTGTGCCGATGACCTAAAGCTGGGTCTCAGTGGACGATTATGTGTTTCAGTTATAGTTATGTTTGATACACAGACATCGGCAGTGACATCAAACTGATTAATTTCGTTGGGAATTTCTGCTGAAAGCTGAGCTTTTACAGTTTTACAACCATCTGATGAGATTGATCCATTAATGTATAATTCTCTCCACAACTGTGAAATGTTACAAACTGAATTCACAAGTTCATAACAATAATCTGATATCAATCCGTGAGACCAGAAGTATTCACCCTCCGAGTTCGTATCTGTATTAAACTCCAGCAGAGGATTTCCAATCTACAAAAGAAAAGATATAAGTTTTGCTTCTCCATTTTTTTTTTTACTTAATTTGTACTCACAGCTATGCCCTTCAAATTGAATGGTAGTCTTGATTCAACAATGAGTTTTGCAAGTTGTGGAACATGATGACCTGCAGAAAATATTATGTCAATTCTCTATCTTACAAATAAAACTTCATATATATATATATATATATATATATATATATATATATATATATATATATATATATATATATATATATATACTCGTTTCTTCATCTCCAC
>CATIWF010064180.1:0-34294 GCA_949630135.1 Balakata baccata
ATTAAAGGTTACAGACAAAAGGAAGGCCTAGATTATTTTGATACTTATTCCCCTGTAACCAGGATCAATTCTATAAGAATGATTATAGCGATTGATGCGTTGCACAATCTTGAAATACATCAAATGGATGTAAAAACTGCTTTTCTAAATGGAGATTTAGATGAAAAGATCTACATGATACAACCTGAAGGGTTCATTGTCCCAGGACAAGAAAAGAAAGTATGTAGATTGGTTAAATCTCTATATGGTTTGAAGCAAGCGCCTAAGCAATGGCATGAGAAATTTGATAGTATTATGCTATCTAGTGGCTTCAAAATCAATTAGTGTGATAAATGTGTTTATGTCAAAAACACGAGTGACGGTTATGTCATACTATGTTTATATGTTGATGACATGCTCATTATTGGTAGTAATGACAAGATGGTCAAATCTACCAAGGATGTGTTAAACTCAAAGTTTGATATGAAAGATATGAGACTAGCAAATGTGATTTTAGGAATTAAAATTACTAGAAGATCATATGGGCTGACCTTGAGTCAAACTCATTATGTTGATAAAATACTTGGTAAATTCAATAAGAATGATACCAGTATTGCTAAAACCCCATTGGACTTGAGCCTCCATCTATCAAAAAATAGAGGAGAAAGTGTATCTCAAGTAGAATATGCTCGTGTGATAGGCAGTCTTATGTACTTAATGAATTGTACAAGACCAGATATTGCTTATGCAGTGAGTAAATTAAGTTGATATACGAGTAATCCAGGGCTACATTACTGGAAAGGAATTGTAAGAGTACATAGGTACTTACGGTATACTCGTAATTATGGATTACATTATACCAGATATCCAGCTGTACTAGAAGGTTACAGTGATGCAAATTGGATTTCTGATATAAAAGTTTCAAAATCCACTAGTGGTTATGTATTTACACTAGCTGGTGCAGCTGTGGCTTGGAAATCTTCTAAACAAATTGTTATAGCCAGATCCACAATGGAATATGAGTTTATTGCATTAGACAAATGTGCTGAAGAAGCTGAATGGCTACGCCATTTCTTAGAAGATATTCCGAAATGGGAAAGTCCTGTGCCACCAATATGCATACATTGTGATAGTCAATCTGCAATTGGAAGGGCATATAGTAACATGTATAATGGTAAGTCTAGACATATTCGTCGTAGACACAATACCATTAGGCAACTACTCTCAATAGGGGTTATCGCTATTGATTATGTAAAATTAAAGAATAACATTGCGGATCTGCTAACTAAAGGGTTAAATCGAGAGCAAGTTGATAAATCATCAAGGGGAATGAGACTTAAACCCGTGAGAGTATAATAAGTCGATACAAAGGAAAACCCAACCTAGTTGATTGGAGATCCTAAGATCTAGGTTTAATGGGACAACCTAATTGTAAAGACGTGGAAAGATCACTGTAGAGGATATACCATTGAATATTGGAAATGAGGTTAAACTATGCTTTTAATGATACATTTGTGTAAGATATCACCTATGTAGGAGTGAAGTGGGGTCGCTTCAAAGGAGAATGTATTAAAATCCAATTCTCCAAAAACTTTTGCAGAACCAGGTAGATGTTCAGGGCCAAAATGAACATAACAATGAGAACTGAATTTTGTCAAGAAAGATTCCTGTGTGGAGTGTATCATATTTACTCGAGAAAACTGAACAATTCAATGATATCATGTCAACTGGACAGTGGATAAATTAAATATACTTTTATAAGGGAAGGTTCAAAGGGTAACACCTACCTATCCTGTGCAGGTTTCAATCGTCAAACTCTATCACGTAGTAAGGCTTTGTTCGTCTTGCTTTCACCCAATTTTATTCATGTGGGGGATTGTTGGAAACAATTGTGATTATGAGCCATTTTAAGAGGTTTATTCAGGTGGGTCGTATAACTCGGTTTTGGGAGAAAGACCCGGATATATGTTTCTTGACATGAGGACTATGAATTAATGTATTCATATGCTCAAAATGGAGAATGTGTGAATAGAAATTGAAGCTCAAAGTAAGCTCTTTGGTAAGGAGATTTAAATGTGAAAAGTGAGTGGGAGTTTGTCCCACATCATTAAGAATTAAAGTTCGACTTGTGTTTATATATAGAGATGCATTATTACATAGGTAAGAAAAGTAGAATAGAAGCCTCTCTCTCGCTCGCTCAAGCATGAGGGGGTGTAAATCCATGGTCCGGGATGGGCCAATGCGTGGATGCGCGACCTGCGTACACAAATGTCGGCCCAAAATCTCATGATTCTAAACAAGCCCAATTTTTACAAATTATTTATGGAAATTTTTTGGCAACACTCTCGTGTTGATCCACACGACTGGCAGTCTGCCATGCCCGTGTGGATCCACACGGTCGTGTCGTTGTGCCTGTAGTGTGTGCAAGGCAGATCCACACGCCCGCGTGGATTCTGTTCCAGAATGGTCTTTTGAGCTTCATGTCTTTTGGAATGTCAATTTCTGATGTTTTAAAGATTAGTTTCATCATTATTGACTGCCTTTAAAGAAAATTAATCACAATTAATTTCATATCTCCTCCATTTAATATAAATAGGTGGTTTAGACTTGAATTTTAGTGGGTGGATGAAGAGTATACTTTAATTGTTCTTAAAGTATTTCTTTATATCTTATCCTTCTTCTTCTCAAGTGATAGATGGTGTAACAAATTAAAAGTTGGATGCAAATAGGTGTTGTGTGTTCAACAACTACTTGAAATCTGTTGTATCCTGGAAGACAAACGCCGGTTATCCTAAACATCAGTGTAGAAGGTAAATTTATCTTAAAGAAACTGTATGCTACATAGATCTCATATTAATTTTTCATTTTATACTGTTTTTAAATATTGAATTAACAATTTTTTAATTTTATAGTAACACTTCAATTTTTTTTTATGGCCGGCAGCATCACCAGGGCAGTGAATATGTTCAACAGAGCTGCTAGTAATCTCAGATAGAGCCAAGCAAAACGAAGCGAAGAGACCCGTGAAGCGTTAAGGGATGGCAAAAAAGTCCCTCTTAATGGCATTCAGAGCCTTGAAGATTTCACTCTGGTTGAAGGAGGATTTTGGGTAGCTGCAGTCAATTTGATCTGGGTCCGTCGTGGATTTAGAACAACGGATGGTGGATAGAATTCTGATTGGGTGATTGTGACTTTGGTAGGGGTTGATTGATTGCGCTGATCTGAGGCTAAGCCCCTCTTCTTTCTCTTCCATCTTATGGGTCATCATAGTTTGGGTTGGAATCATGAATCTTGAAGAAAAATTTTGAATTCAAATCAGGAACAAAGAGACACATAGAAAAAGGAAAGAAACGAAGCGAAACCGAAATCAATAAGGAAAGCATTTGGGTAAGTATCAAGCAGTAACACTCTTATTCACACGAGCATCAACAGTGGTGGTGGAAAGGATCTCGAAATCTGTGAATGTGACTAAGAAATCGACCCCAAAGAAGGCAACCAAAAGTCAAATATGGTTGCAGAGCTTCAATGAGAAGAAGATGAATATCTCCATTACCTCCTGCTTGTCCCCTCTGATATCTGCTTTCTCATTCGCCCAGGTAATTAATATCCATTTTTTTTATATTTTTTTTGTTCAATTATTTTTTCCTTAGAAAAATTAAGTCCAACATGGAATTGTTTTGAGTCTTTCCACCGGCATCATTCCAGAATTTTGATTGTCTAATGAAAGGTGCAAATATTATATTTTGAAAAATGCTTGTAATATATATATATATATTACAAAAAAAGTATTGAACTTTTAATGTTGTATTAATATTAAATTGTATTTTCTATTTTTTTCATTTAAATGTATACATTTTTTAATTTTTATCAATTTTATAAAATTTAATATGAGATTGAAGATATTGTACTGACTAAGATGCTCAATAGATCTGACTAATATGCTTAATAGATAGCTGATACATCAAACTATAAAACACCGATTTATTTTCCTAGCAATTGAAAAGATTAATGCCCTAATTAGCACAATATATTCAATCTCTCTATTCTAAAAGTTAATGCGCTAGTTTGCACTTCAACCTTCCATCTCTTTCAATGCCATTTCTTTGTGCTCAAAGTTAGTAATATTATTTATCGATAGAGGCTACGAGTAGAATGCCAAAAGAGATGATGATAGGTTTATTCAAACTCCAAGATGTGTACAAAGAAGGGGCACCATGATTGCATTGAGCTCGATATTACGAGCTCACCGTTTCTCTAGAACTTTGGAAGCTCACCGCCTCTCTTGACATTCTACCTGTAGTCTCCATCGATAAACAAATATTATTAACTTTCAAAGCACAAAGAAATGACGTTAAATGAGATGGAAGGATGAAGTGCATACTAGGGCATTAACTTTCAGAGCACAAAGAACATATTGTGCTGACTAGGGCATTAACCTTTTCAATTTCTAGGAGAACAATGTTTTATAGTTTGATGATTCAACCACCTATTGATCATCCTAGTTGGTACAATATCTTCAATTTCACTAGAATTATGCTACGTCAGCATATCTTCACCGAATTTTATAAGATAAAATTTTAAAAGTTTGTGCATTTAAATGAATAAAATAGAAAGTACAATTTAATTTTAATAAAATTTTAAAAATTTAGTATTTTTTTTTGGCAATTTTTCCGTATATATATAAGGAAAAATTATATATATATAAGTGACTAAAAAAGTGTGTATATATATATATATATATATATACACTTTTTTAGTCAATTGTTTTATAATTAGTTTATATCATCAAGTTTAAAATAAAATAGTAAATTTTAGAGTAAGTATCAAGAAAATGTCGAAAAGAAAATAGTATTAGCATTAGTTGAAAGGAGTGTTTATGTATTGAGCAATAATTATAATATAACATTAACGATTTTAAGTTAATAAGAAAGGGGTATATATATATGCACACATCACAACCCAAACCCAGAGATCATGACCATGAACCTTTTGTAAGCTTAAGACTCTTGAAATTAGGGATATTTCTTAATTTATGGTAGTGAGAAATTTATTTTTGTGTTTATGATAGTTTTTAGGTAAATTTTTGCGAGGTATGTGTGCTAATCCAACTAGCGTACCGTAGAGTATCCACTACACTCCCTTGATTTTTTTTTTTTTCAAAATATAAACATATCTCTCAAAACTTTTACATCCTATTTCGCGATTCACTTCTCATTTTCCTTTCTTTCTTACTTTTTTTTTCTTTCCATTCTTTCTTTCTTAATTCAACAACCACATTTCCTATATATATATTGAAAATTTTGGTTTTTAGTATTCAAATAGAGGATCACAAAAAGTTAGTATTTCTTAATATTTTTAAATTATCTATCAAAAATTATTTTTGGAAAATAATGATATAAAATTAATATTGAAATGAGGTAGTATTAGTACTTACATTTTTTTTTTTTGTGAACATAAATTTGTAAAAAATTTAAAACAAATCAGTAGGTAGATTAACTTTGAAAAATAAAACTTTTAGGTAAATAAAAGTTGAAAATAAATTTTTATGTAGTTTAGTATTTTTTTTATAGAAATATAGTTTAGTACTAAATCATAAAGAATACTGATGTAAAATTAATTTTACTAGTGGATAATTTTATAAGGTACAATAATTTTTGCAGTAAAAAAAAAAGAGATTAAAAATATTTATGTAGCAATGATAAAATATTTTATGTTTATTTCCAACACATTTTATTTATTTAATCACTTAATAAAAAACCATTTTTAATATATTTTATCAAATATTTATGAGAGATT
This sequence comes from Balakata baccata, assembly GCA_949630135.1. Taxonomy (NCBI): domain Eukaryota; kingdom Viridiplantae; phylum Streptophyta; class Magnoliopsida; order Malpighiales; family Euphorbiaceae; genus Balakata; species Balakata baccata. The sequence goes on from CATIWF010064180.1 coordinate 5,776, forward strand.
GTTATATAAAAATATATAAATATTATATATATGTATTTATTAATATTTTTATTAATTATATCAATTTTTAATTAAATTTTTTTAATTTTATTTATTAATTAACTAGTAATTAACAATTAAATTTATATTGTAGTGATTTAAACTTATGAATTTTATATAACAATTCTTATATTGTAAAAGAGCCTCTTATTTATCTTTATTTTACTATGAAAAAATAATTAACAAAAAATAAGTTACATTAATTTAAAAAAAAATATAAAGAGAAGCATCACTTTCATGGAAAAAAAAAATGCATGCATGCATGCAACGTTTCTTAAAAAAAAAAAATTATATATTAATATATTAAAGGGAAAAAAAAAATTCAGAGTGCCACTTGCGGTAGGCACAGGATAGGAGGGCCAGCTCACGTGGCGCGCAAGAATGGCGACATCATCCCAAAACTATTTCAAACTTCGAATACTTTTATAAATTATCCTGAATTAGGAATTTTATCCCCTGCACTTATAAATAGATTTTTCAACTACCACAATACCCCCATGAAATTAACCCTAAGATACAAAAATATCATATGCAAATAATGCTAAATTAAGAGATTCGTAAGTATAATATCAAAAGTTATAGTTTTTTTTTATTATTATTTGGAGTTATTCTTACTAATTCAAAACATACTGAATACCAAAAAGTGACAAAATTTCTTCAATAATATTTAAGGTAGTTGCATGTATAATCAAAGCTCAAATTTGAGACTTTTAGTTAAAATCAAGGACATATCTAGAATTAATATTTAGTGGGGGCAAACTTAATTCAATAAATAATAAAGGAAAAAGTTCGTAAAACTTAAATGTAGTTTTACACTTTTACAATTTCAAATATGAGAATTTTTTCCAATAAAAAAAAGTCGCGTAGTTTGTACCATTGGTAAATTTAAGTTTTTTAATTTTAATAATGTTCTAAAATATTTTGCTAGTGCTTATATGTAATGAAATAGATATCAGTTCAGCATACTTGAAATTGTAAAAGCGTTATATATTGGCATCAATTCAACATTTTCTAATATTTTTATGGTAAAAATATATAAATTTACTGACAGCTTAAACCATGAAACCCTTTTTGGCCTGAAAAAAATATCGTACTTAAAATTGTAAAAATGTGAAACCACATGTAAGATTTTTAAATTTTCTCCAATAATAAATTAAAAATTTTATGAAAATAACCGATGTATAAGAAAATACAAATTATTTTGTAATCAATTGCATTAGTAAGCAGTACAAAACTTTTAAACATGAAAACAAAATATAAACTTTCAAACATGAAAAAAAAATCTTATAAATTCCATAGTTAAAAAATGACTTTAAGAAAATATCATATGAAGTATTAAAGCAAAAATCCTTATAAAAAATTAATTTTTGATATTCTACTAAGAAAAACAATATAACAAAAATAAATAAGTAATTATAAACATGAAATATTATTTAATAATATATGACATTAAGATTAAACTACCAAATGATATTAATAAATTATCAAAATAAAAAAAATATAGGTTTAATACTAACTAAAGAGGAAAAATGTAAAAAAGAGAGTAAAAAGTGAAAAAAGAAAAAAAAATTTAGAAAAAATAAAATATTAAATAAAATGGGGAAGACTAAAAAAATAATTTGTGTCTTTATATTTTTTCATAACTTACTATATATATATATATATATATATATATATATATATATAACTAAATTTTACGTTTTTTTAGTGGGGGCAAAATACTTTATATATACAAAAAATTTCTAAGGATTAAAAAGGATATTAGAAAAGATTTTGGAGGCTGTGAGGGCAAGTGTCCCTGTTGCCCCATCCTAGATCCATCCATGATTAAGCTGGAAAACTCTAGTAAAAATTCATCTACACGCTTTTGAGTAAAGTCATATTTATAGTTTTTAATATTATCACAAATAGCTCCAATAATGTTTGTTTCCCAATTAAGACTGTAATTAGAATAACACTAGTGTATATAAATATGTCAATACATAAATATATTTGACACGAAACCTATAAATTATTTAGCCACAAACTAAAAAGAAAAATAATATTATGCATAAAGTAATTAATTAATAGTTTATTTTGGTTATCCACCAACCTAAACTCACTATGAAATTAATTAATTCTCCGGTTATCATTACATCATCAATAAATTTTTAAACTTAAAATTTCATGGGATATTGTAACTCAAATATCAATTTCCACACATAAGAGCAGATTTTGGCCAACAGCTCATCTCATTTGAATTTGAAAGTCTGAATTCATGTTACATCCTAAGATTAATCTCAACCACATAGCATAAATACAACTATATATATATATATATATATAATCATTCATAATACATATATGCTAGGGTGAAGCAAGGGAAAAAAGGATGTTAAATTGTTGATCTACATGTTACAAACAGAAATATTTTTTGCATAACCGGGTCTATCTATATAAACCAAAATAATGAAAATGTCATGTAAACAAAATAACTTATAAGACATTTTTTCATTTGTTTAATATATGTAGACTTGTTTATATAATAATTTCTTTTTACAAACTTGATGAGTCAACATAAGCATCTGTATCGCTTGAAAAGACCTTAGATTTATCTGAAAAATAAGCATATTTGTAAGTTGATATACGATTGTCTTAAGAGACCTATTAGGATAAAAAATATATATATATATATATATATATTTTTTTTTTGGGGTAAGGAAAAATATTCTTCTTTAGTATAAAAATCTTGTAGTCTTAATATATTTAGTTATGGGAAATTCAAGAAATTCATTTATAGCATATATACCAAAGATTCTCTTTTATTTTGAGGTTTAAATTATCCATGTTATATTTCGTGTTCCTTCAATTATAACATCAACATCTAAGGTTTTCAATAAGAAAATCAACGTTAAAAAAAAAACGAAAATTTACTAACTAATTAAGTAAAAGCAAAGTTTAAAATTGTGAAAGAATTTAGAATAAGAAGATTTTGAATATGTAAATTTTGCCTTACTTCAAGAAACATCAAAATTAATATTTTATGATTGCATGAGCATAATATGTATGCAGTAATTCTAAGGGAAAATTATTATTTACTAGCATTTTTTGAGATTCAAAATTTATACAATTGGCTCTCTCTGTTTTATCTTTATTAAACTATATAGTTATTCTCTTAAATTTTAAGGTATTTACCGTTAATTAGAAAAAATATTCTCTTTTGCTTTGGAGTACTAGTACAATAGGTTAAATTTTATGGGATATTAATATAATAAATCAAACTTGCAGGAAATACCGATATAATAGGTCAATTTTCAGGGAGTAAATAATTATTTTCTCTTTATCGTTTCACTACAATCTAATATCTTCCTAACATAAAATCTAAAGAAAAAAATATATTAGTAGAATATGATAAAACAGAATGGGTAAATCGTATAATTTTTGAATTTCAAGGTACTATTATAATATATCAAACATCAAGAGATAAATAATAATTTTTCCTAAATTCAAATACAAATAATACCTTAAAAAGTATAAGAATCACAAGAGAAATATCCAAAAATGAGAGTATAATTATTAAAGTGAGGTTATTAAAAAATTTATATAAAAAAAAACTCAATTGGTGAGGGTAAGGTCCCTTTTTCCTAATTAGAGATCTCGAATTTGAATTATAAAAATAAAACTCTTTTAAAATTTGGAAGAGAGCTTTTTACTCTTTAATGCTTGCCCAATGCAAATCAAGATTAGGGTTAATGATTGAAACCAAAAAAAAAAAGGAAAATTAATTAAGTGAAATATCAAATATCATACCTGAAATATCTCAGTGTTTAAAAAATCTTGAGTCTTTAAGGTCCCATAATTTAGAAAATTTCGAGTCTTTCCAGTCCCATAATCGAGAAAATTTAAAATGAATCTTCCAATCATATCTAGGAACTTGTAATCTGTATCCCGTTTCTCCTCTTTCTCCACTTTCTCTGCTTTCTCTACTTTCTCTACTTGACTTCTGCCAAAGAAAGATGTGGATAAAAAGACTAATATACTAATTATCACTATATATTTATATAAATAAGGTTAAAAATATTAATAGCAACAAATCTTATTAGTATATTATAAATTGGCACCAAATTTTTGATATGATGTAAATTAATACCAATTCTTTTGAAAATATTGTAATTTGAAATTCGAATTCTTATTTCGATATGATTTAAATAATATGACAGTCAAAAAATACGCCATGTAGAATGCTAACCCTCGCGATATGGGAATATGATTTCAAGTTAAAGACCGCAATATTTTTTAAGAGATTAATATTAATTTGCATCAAATCAAAAGCTTAATACCAATTTGAAATGCAGTGAGATAAGGTTTAAATATATGTATATACCAAGTCTTCTAATTGCTGCAAGCTTCGAAGTTCATCCTCAATTTTACTTTGTGCAGCTGCTGCCTGCTCAGTTGATTTCAAAGCAACATCAATTTCTTCTTTAATTTCCCAAATTGCTTTCAAATGTTCCTGTAAATTTCTTTCTGCTTCCTTTGTTCTTGTATTTATAGCTTCCACTTCAGCTATGGCTTCTTCCTCCTCTGTTTTTGCTAATCTTTCACACTCTTCAGTTTTCCTTTTTAGGGTTTCGAACTCTTGAGATGGAATTTTTATTATGTCATTGGCATTATTTACAGCTTTTTTCTTTTCTGACAAGCTTCTCATCTCATCATGGACCTTATCTTTGGCTGATTTGGCTTCTTCAGCTTTTTTAAGAGCAATCTCAAGCTTTTCCTTGACTTCTTGCACCATTGATTTAGCATTTTCAGCCTCATTCTTTAATTTATCAACATTCTTCTTGATGTCTGCTATCTCTTTTCTTGCTCTTTCAGTTTTAATGGAGAGTTGCTTCTGCATTAATATGGGACGCTGATCAGGTAAGACTTGAAATTCTTGATTTTTCAATTCTTGTTTTTGCTTCTTCACATCCTCTAATTCTAATCTAAGAAAGTTGACAGTATTTCGAAGCGAATTCTCTTGTTCAACAACTTGTTGGAGTGTGTTAGTTGCTGCAGGAAGCTCTGCTGTTATAACCTTGACTGTATCCATTCCAAGAGAATGTGCTGTTTTCAACTTTGCTTGTATAGCCTCAATCTCCTTGTTGGTTTCTTTAAGTTTGATTTCAAGATCACTATGCAAGCTTGGATCACATTGTTTCCTTAAACAAATTAACTTGTCATCAAGTTGTTTCTTGGCAATCTTAGCTGCTTGCTCATAATCATCTTTCTCAGCCATAATCTGACCAATTTGGTCTTGAAGATGAGCAAACGAGATAATCAAATGTTGATTAGAATCCTTCATAGCTCTGATTTCGTTTACGAGCTCATTGATCCTTTGAGTGTTGTTGGTTGCTAAATGCTGTGCTTCTGCAGTCTGCTGAAGGGCAGCTGTCTTAGAGTCTAATGCTGCTTCAAAATCTTGTCGAATTCGAGTCAATTCTTGCTTTGCTACATCAAGTATGCTCACAATGATCGTGTATTTCTCGTGTTCTCGATCCAGATCTTGCTTTCGAGCAGCATTTCCTAAATGTTCAAGTTCCTTCACTTGTTTCTTCACTACTTCTGCTGCTTCAATTGCTAGTAATTTTAATTCTTTCGCGCTTTTTAGCTTGAAGATCAAGTTATGGAGGGTTGCTTTTGCATTTTCTAGTTCTGATTCTGCTGCAGCTTTTATCTTCTCTGCAGCTTCAAATTCTTTCTTGTACTTTTCAACTTCTCTTTGAGCCAATACAAGCTGTATCTCATTATTCAACACATCCTGAAAAACAATTCATAATTAATATTGTCAAAATGATTTCAGCGACTTTAACTCAATAGTATTGGTATGATAATTAAGACTATAAGATCTCAAAAAATAAAACAAACTCAGCAAGGCACATTTTGATATTATTTTTTTGTTTGGTATCCAGAATTAATCTGAAGAGTGCCGAATAGAACTTCAAGGGCAGCAAAACACTTTCTCTAGAGTATTTAGGGTAGATGCATACCCAAAATTCGAATTTAATATCTCTAGTTAAACTGGAAGATTCATGTGTCAACTCATCACACTCTCTTACGTACATTTTGGCAATATTTAATTACAAATCACATAAGCTTTGGCATAGTTCCCATTTTAGTTACCTCTAAGCAAGAGTTTGACTTCTTAGTTGCACATGCAATTTCTTTATCCTGGGAGACACAGACTTCAGCAAATAAACTAACTGCTGCTTTCACTGATTGAAAGGGTGCTCTTGTGTCAATCTCTCCCACCTCTCCCTTTGGAGATCCCATCATTTGTTGCTGATCTTTTATCCGAATATTTACCATTTTCTTACTTTTTCTTTTTCCTTCAATATATATTTACCTGCAACAATATTTCAAGTTTATATTATGGCTAAAAAGAAAACAATTTTTATATGCTTACAACGGTATTCCGAAACCAATATGCAAATTGATTTACGACTTTATTCTTTATCCATTCATCTCTGAGCCGGTAGATAAAAAATCTAATAGTTCTAATTAGTTTTACAATAATTATTATAGTTATATATATATATATATATATATATAAACAAAGTAAGAAGAAATTGCACCATGAATGCTTTTCATTGGTTATTAGTTTTGAGAATAGAACACAATAAAGATGCAATTAAAAATTTCAACATGCAGTTGATCTTCTATATCACTAATGCAACATAAATGTTGTTGATGAAAAATTTGCAATTAGGAAAAGAAACAAATAGCATAACAATGATATAAATCACAATTTCCAAAACCATAAGAAGCCAAAGGATGAAAAATGAATCACAATAAAACCTGAAAAATAATTAGCATACCTGGGAATGAAATCTCCAGAAGATGTGCCAAATAATCATTTTTCAATAAATTGTAGAAGCTATTGGAGTAAAGTATTTGCCTTTTTTTTTCCTCTTAAATTTTGGAATTCCAGGTTTGTTAGAATCAAACAACTTTCTTAACGATACAAAAGTTGGTTTTAGGGATACTGTAGTTTTTACTATTTTTGATTTAGAAATTGCGAGTTTTATGAAAGTATTAGTGGTGTACAGTGTTCATTCTATATATAACAATAGGGGAAAGAGATAAGGCTAACTTTTTCTTTTTTCTTTTTCTCGTTGTATTAAAAATGGAAAGTAATAAGAAAAAATTAATAAGTATTTCTCTTTTTTATAATAGGATATTGTTTGCATCTAGTGGTTCAATTATTGATTACTTTATTATTATAAATATATAAACGAAAAAAAAAAAGAATTGTGTAATTATGGTAGAGATTTTTTTTTACAAGAAAAATAATTTCATTGATTCAAACTATAGCAATTCATTGATAGAAATATATATAAATCCGCTAAAAACTATAGAGGATGAAATATGGAAAAAATTTATAATACTCAGGTTAATAGTATAATAAATCAGCTCAAAACCTACAAATTTAATAATATTATAGTGACTAAAATACTTATAATTCAAGTTTTACAATATACTGATGACAATAATTTGATTTGATATCTCTATTAGATCGAATACGTTTTATATGTTTGAATCGCCCAAAAAAAAAAAGTTAATCAACATTCAGGCTTCAAGTTAAATCAATATAGATAAATATTCAAGCTGAATTCATTCACAGTTCCTCAACTATACAAATTGTAATAATTCAATTTTTCAAAAATTATTTTAGTTATAAAATAAAAGTTTAGGTAATTTTATGTTACAAATAATCTTTGAAATATTAAATTGTTATAATTTATATAGTTGAGATATGATCCGTAAAATTCACCCTAAATATTCACAACCTGATTATTACATAATAATGTCAATACATATTCAAGTAGAGCAATAATTGAACAAAAGAAATTAGTTAATTGTTAAAACTTAATATCAAGCAATGAAATATAAAAACTTAGGAAGACGTTGTTTTTGCAAAGAACAAAAATGGGACTCTGCTTCTTATAATTGTACCTTTTACCATTTGGCCACTTCAAACCTTTTCTAGTCCATTTAGCTCTATATATTTTGTTTTTCAACCATTCTAATACATGCTAATTTTGTAAAATATTGCGTTTGGCTTTCTATTACTGACATAAAAAGAATGTGAATAACAAATATTATACAATACTCGTGAAGTGAATAGCGTATATATAATTGGTTAGAGATCAAATGTAATGTTTTACAAAATTAACATGTGGTATGATAAATCAAAAATTGAATAAAGAAAACTAAAGGGGGCAAGAGACACTCCTTTTGAAAGAGAAAGTGTCTACTCAAAAGAAAATGCTAAGCTTGCAAATCAATATGGCTCTCCTTAGGACTAAACGAACCAAGCTTCTTATAAGCTTTTCGTGTCTCAATTCGAAAAAAGCTTATTCGAAATCGTTTGTTAATCTTAATGAGCCGAATTCAAACATAAATCTAAGCTCGAAAATCTTATTGAACTCAAGCTCAAGCTTAATATTGTTTGGTTTGTTAGCTCACGAACGTGTTCGCAAGCTAGCTCGGGAGTGTGTTCGTTTAAAAGCTTGTGAACATATTATTTTAAAAGCTCACGAACGTGTTTGTTTAAAAGCTTATGAACGTATTTGTTTAAAAGTTTAAGAACATGTTTGTTTAAGGTTCGTTTATATTATATTTTGTTATCAAACTCGAGCTTTTGACATTATTAGTTAATGAGCCGAATTTAAATTTTTGTTATTATTGGTTAGCAAGCCGAACTTGAGCTAAGTTCATTAAGCATAATAAACAAGCTATTTATGAGCTAATCTCGAGCCGCTCACAAACTTACTAATTTTGAAACATATCGAGCACAAGTCTATGACAAATACTAAGCCTAAATTCCTCGGTGTTCAATTTGGTTCTATTCGATTCGATTATAGCCCTGGTCCTCCTTATCTCTCACTTGCCACCACATTAAGGGAAAGCAAACTTCCTGTGTAACTAAATATCAGCTTCTCATAATCCAACAAAAAAAAAAAATCAGCTTCCCATAGGCAATCTTTTTGCTTAAACTTATTGGAGAACAATTGAATCTCAAGCGCCTCAGGCAATCAGTTTTGGAATTGGGACACAGTAACCAAAAGTTAAGCTAACTAAACCATCTTTCAAGATCTATGGAAGTTTGTTTTCATTTTCTTTTCTTATCTATCAATAGCCATATCTCAAGCAACAAAAGTAGGTCTCCAGGTAATGACGAAAGATGAACTATAACCAAATATCATTTCAAACCGAGCAAGCAGTACAGGTAATGATTTGGCAATTTGGAACTAGAGTGATTAGCAACAATACGAATAAAATATAATTATTAATCAGATTGATACCAACATAATACGAAAATTAAACATATTACATTAACACAATATGGGTAATACATTTAATTTTTGTGTCGTATTTTGATCATAAAATTCGATATAAACACAATATGATTATGCTTTTTTAGAAAATTTATACATGACAATTCGATAAACAAAATTATATCTTTTTGGGTCATTTAATATTATATAAGACAACCGATAGAACACGAAAATAATATTTAAATATTATTTTTTATAAAATGATACTATTAATCTTTATATTTCAATAAATTTATACATATTATAAATAGATTGGATCATATTGTCCCAACACGATATGAAAAAATTAAACAGATTGTAACGAATTTGCATGTCAACAAGTGACATGACCCGATATAAATAGTGTCATAAATATATCGATCTATTTATGGCATGAATCCGTATAAATTGAATATTAATCTGCTAATTTTACGTGTTCCTCGTATTGAGTTCACTAGCCATCGCTTATTTTAACAGCCATCTTTGGAACAAGAGTCGATCTAAAACTTTCTTTCTTTGCTTCCAAAGGGAACTGTTTCTAGCATTCCACTTTGAAAATGACCACCAGTGGCAGTCTTTCCGCACACATCTTTATTTGCAGATATTATTGCATCTTTTTCCATAGCACGATGAATTGCTCCCATCTTTCGCCATGGCAGAGTTTCCAACACATAAACTTTAACTCCAAAGGTACCAATACATGATGGAGAGGCTTGCAGGTGTCAGTTAAACTGTCAAATCGAAAACCACATAACTCCACATTATCAAGCTGGAATTCAGCCGGAGGCGGCAACAACACTTGTTTTTATTTTTTTGACAAAAGCAACAACACTTCTGATTTGGAAGAAAAACTGACCCCTAAGCTTTAGTAACTCACATGCTGCTAATGGTTTGCATTTTCAATCTCAGCAACTGAGTCCTACAGCGCTGAAATGAGTAAAAGCATATCTTTTATGAAAAGCTCTAGTCAGCGGAAACAGTATGATTATTGTGTACATAAGGAAGTTTTGCCAAAAAAAAAAATCCAATAGTAAAAATTGAGAATGTTCCTATGTAGCAGTAGAATAAGCATTAGTAAAAGATATCATGGTTTTAAATATTCTCCAATATGTTATATATTACCCATTACGTAACATTCGATTCTGATACTGATACAATACGCAGTACGATATGAAAATTTTTTTGAGAATTATTTTTTTAAAATTTACGGTACCGACAACAATACGATCCGATACAGTCGCATTCGGTTACACTGATACACGAAACCGTTATTTAAAACCAACCATGAAAGATATAGTGTCAAGCAAGTTGTGCCAGAGCAACAGAGCCCTGGCATATATCTCAATCATTATAAAGCAACAACTTAAAAAATACTATTTGACCTACAAAAATATTTGATAAAGCAGAAAAGGAGGTTCAAGAGCACTAAAAATGTTACATGAAGGAATAGCAATGAACATCATCACTCGATTGTGCATTTGTCTATTAAGTTAAGGAACAAATCAAGCAATGCACTTTCAAACATTGTATATACAAGATAAACATGGGTCTAACTGTTAACAGAACAAAAAATTAGAGAATGCCATCAGATGGGACATATAAGTGGAGATTATTTCATATCCCCGTGCAGCAATAGCACTGAGGAGCTCAAAGCCCTTGCGCAATTTCCCGAACATCATCTGGCATCCCAATTACAACTATGAAAACTTCAATCTGACAAAGAATATTAGAAAAATTATCCTAGAATTGATCGACAACAAAACCATCTAGGGAATGCAAGAAAAAAATACTGAAAACTAGAATCTAAAATAATTGCATCACAAGGCAATTAAAATTTAGGCTTTGAAAGCAATTCTTTTTGTAGTTATCCAAATCAGAAAATAGGTCAATTAACAATTTCTACTTTAAATGGTTTCAATCAATATAGAGTAAGTATTGCACAAACACTAATCAATTGCTGCCAGCAGAAACGTGTATCATGCAATACTAAATCAAATTTCAGTTGAAATGGAACTCAAATCTCTAGAGTAATAATTTCATCATCACTTAACAGCATCGAGAACAATCGCCATATGCAACCACCAAGAACATCAAACTGAAAAGAAAAAGGAGGTGAAGAAGAGGGATTTCAAAGAATAGCATGGAGCTGAAGTAATAAACGGTTCAAGCAATGAAAAGCAGAACAGTAACAAAAATGAATGGATTCCAAAACTTCCAAACATTAATCAATTTATCAGATATGAAAAACAAATTACAACACATTCCATCTGATAAGCCACAGCAAATGCATCCACTATTACTACAAAGATCATTAGCTTGATAACTTCAATCAAAACTTCAGACAGAATCAAAATCTAGATGGTGCAGATTGGGGAAATAGGAATCCTTGGTGACAAACCCAAGGCCAAGCCGCCACGGGATGAAGGAAGAAATAAATTGAAATTACAAACCCTAATTCAAGATGCAGGATTAATAATTGGTTTTTGGGTGGAGCTTCTGCATAACCTAAAGCCGATTGAGGGCCTCTTGGTCGTTATATTTGGCAAAAACACTTGAAAAAATTTTGTAATTTTAATTGGGTAAATTATTATAATATGATATTTGATGGAATATGTCGGTTAATTTTTTTATTTTTAAAAATATATTAAGAAATTTATCAGATTTAATTTAATATATTTTATAGTCATTTTATTAATTTTTTCATTATATATTAATAAAATATTAAATTTTTTTCTTTTTTTGTCTTAAAAAATACCAAAATAATATCAAAATAATTTTAGTGTTATCGACTCGATACCAAAATGTCAAATTTATTAATTTTTTTAATATTTTATTTTTTAAATTAACAAAATGTCGAATTTATAAAAAAAATATATTTTTAGTTGATTAACAGAATATTCTAGTTGACTAACGGAATATTCTAGTTAAAAGTAACAAAAAAGACTAACTAATATATTTAACTAAACCTGACAGACTTTATAATATATTTTTAAAAATAAATGAACTAACTAGTATATTCAACCAAATTTCAATGATATATTGTAATATATATTTTTAATTTTTTTTAAATTTTAAAAACTAATTTTAAATAAAAGTAACAAAATAGATTTTTTTCTAAAAGTAAATTCAAAAAAAAATTATAAAAAATCAATTAATTAAATAAAAAGTAGTTAAAAATAAAACGAATTCTTATATCATGGATCTGGTCTATCTAGTTATATAAACTGTAGGCCCATTTGATAGACTCCAAGCCCATTTATACATGTGGACTGAAAAAATCGTGCTCTAATTTTTTTTTTTAATTAAATGTCGTTAATTTACACAAAAAACCGCTTTTTGCATCACAAAACTTCCCAGACAGCACTCTCCTCTCCTCTCCTCTTTGTATCTTTGTCTTCCTCCAAAGAAAACCTAAATCGCTCGTCGTCGTTCTCTCACCGCCGTCGTTCACAAAACTTCATTACTGCAAATCATTCCCACCGTCATTTGTCACCGCATTCCTCCAAATCGTATAAAAATCTTATCTTTTTTTACCTACTATAAGCAAACAAAAACCTAAATAATGTATTATATTTTTTTGTTTAATGAACATAGACCAGAAACTACATTATATTTACTTCAATAACTAATAATTTTTTTGTTTATTGAACATAAATAATGTCTGTGATGTTTAGGGTCTAGAGTTTTATATTTCTTTGATTTTTAATCCTTCATTATGTGAAGTTTTAATGTTCGATATTTCTATGCTTTTTCATTCTTCATTTACATTTGCAACATATTCAATTTGAATGAACTGTAGTTTCATTATATTTTATCTGTAGGTTCATTAAAAATGAATTGTAGGTTCATTATTTATTTTGATTGATTCTAAACTATTTGATTGTAATCTATCTTTGTTGGTCTTATGTTATATCTAATTATATAGGTTCATTGCTTTAATGATGTAAATTCATTAGCTATAAACCATAGATTCATTATATATAAAATAATTCATTACCCATATTCATTCGAAGAGGTTTAAAATGCTACTAAAATCAGTTGCAAAAAAGAATAAAGACACAAGCACAAAATCAACTGAAAACCTCACATTGAGACAAATCATAGACACCATACATAGTCAAATGGAACACTAAAATGCTCCACAACCAACACAACAAGAACAAACAGAAGCTGCTCCAACAACTAAACAACATATTCTAACCAAAAAAAACCTATTACAAAAGGAAATCAAAGAAATTTCAAGTATTGTTGCTGCTCCAACAAAAGAAACACAAGCTGTGCAACAAAAAAAAACAGGAACCGACCGTACCACCAAAAATGAAGAGGAAAAATAAAGAGGTAAATAAGACACTAAATAATGAACTACATTTTTTTGTTTGATGAAACGTAAATAATGTATGTGGTATTTATAATTTACAGTTTTCTCTCTAAATATCTTTAAGGAGCAAACAACACCACAGAAAAAAAGAGAAAAAAACAAGAGGAATCAAAAAAGAAAAAGAAAAAATTCATTAAAGAAAATGAAGCTGATGTACCTTAAGATGAAGATGAAACAAATATATTTGATGAAGTTCAAGTTGCCAATAAAGATTTGTTACTTAACTAGTATAGATTCATTAATAAAATCATACATATTCATAATTTACCAACTATACATTCATTATTTCACAAAACGAAGTTCATTATTTAATTAGTTAACACTATATTAACTAATCAATCTTTTTATTAAAGATATTTTACATAGAGTTTCTTGCAGATAAGAATGTTGCCAAAATGCCTATCTAATATGGTACAAAGAATGTTAGATGAATAGTGTAATGCAATTCGAGAGATAGATTTTGGCAGCCTACTGTAAATGACATTAAAAAATTCTGATGCAAGGCTAGGCTACTATTTGGTCAACAATTTTGATTATTGCATAACAATTCTTGTTATGCAAAATGACCAATTAGTCGTCAACAAAGAATATGTTGTGAGCACTTTGAATATACTAAGAGAAAAGAAAATGGTACTTGAGGCCAAAGGAAAGAATGACACTCCTGCATATGTGCAATTGCTATACAAACGAAGAGCTAAATAGAGAATAAGAAAAGGCAAGTCCAGTAACAAAGGATATGGGGAAAACAATTGTTGAAATAGGTGAATATGAGAACGACTTCAAGAGAGATTGTATTGTCTTTATAGTTTCTTCAATAATTAAAGAACACCAAAGTAGATCAGTAAACTGCAAAATCTTATTGTCCTTAATCAATATGAATGAAGTCAAATAATTCAATTTGTGCCATTACACCATTAGCAGCCTTGTTGTGGCAGTCCAAAAATGGAAAAACAAAAAAGCTAGACTATTCATTAGTCCAACCACCTTTCTGATAGTACATGCATTATTTAACAACTTTAGGTATAATATTTAATAACTATAAATTCATTATGTAATATTGTAGGTTCACTATTTCATAATTGTATATTCATTATTTAAACATTGTAGTTATATTATTTAATAATTGCAGGTTTATTACTATATAATTATAGGCTCATTATTTAACTGTATTCTCTTTACTAATATTTTGTTTTTATTTCCAGCTAACATACTTGGACAGAATGGAGTTTAAAGTTAAAAATGATAGAAAAATTTTTCCAATTATCTACAATTGGACTAACAAAACTGCTAAAGAAAGAATAAATACAGGGAAAAAATGAGGTTATGGAAAGTGGAAAGTGGTTGATAGAATTTTAGTTATTCACATTGAAGAATAAAAGGAGAAAAAAGAAGAGCTAAAAGAATAAGAACAAGAAACACAAAGAGAAGGAGAAACAAACAAACATAATTCACAAAGGTAATTCCTCTTTTTTATAATAGATACATTATATTATTATTTATTGTGCAATAAATTTGTGCTATTTCTTTGATATTGTTCATGCTTAATGTTCGTGACATGTTTCATCTTTTATTCTATATTTGATTATTTGCTTAATTAGTTCACGTTCATTACTTGATATCTATAAATTCATTATTTTATAATTGTATGTTCATTATATTTTTTGTTTGGTTGTAATCTATCTGATTGATTTATTTTACCAACCTATACAAAGAGTGACAACAATCATTAAAAAAATGGATATAGCCATGATTGAATTTGGAGAAGTCATGGCTGAAATAGGAAAAACACAGTTATTGGAAGTGTTGAAGAAGACTGTAGAATCTGTGACAACAATTTTCAACAACATTCAAAGTTCATAAGAAGAGGATGTACCATAACAAGGGAGAGAGAAATCAATTCTTAATAAAGATGAGGACCTCTTCAACAATGAAGAATTCCTGCTAGCAATAGCAGATCTTGAGAATACATGTATCTTACGAAGAAAAAAGCTCCTACAAATGTTGAGGAAAGCACATTGTTCATCAATGTTAGTCCTTTTTCATTGGTGCTAACTCCCTCTGAAAAATTTGTTGAAGAAACCCCTAAATAAAATGTTGAAGAAACAACTACAATTCCAACTGAAATAGGTGACATAAAAACACCCAAATTTTTTTTTGATAAGTATGTGAAATTATTTCCTCATACTTTTGATATGTGTATTAATGAGTAGCTTCATTCAAAAAAATCTTGCACATTATGCATTTTATTGTAGGGTGATTGTTGAATTAGAGTTTGATTTGGAAAACGTGCAGACAAGGAGGAGACAAACAAGGAAGTACAAGAAGCTTCCTCTATCTCTGCGGTCTCCATTTTGGATGGAAAACAATGAAAAGATATCGAACATAATGGTAAAAGATAAGATGATTTCAGAATTTGTATTCATGACAAAGAAAGATGAAAAGTGAGTTTAATTTATAATAGTAAACTCATTATTTGAATACTATAGGTTCATTATTTTATAATTGTAGACTCATTATTTGAATATTATAGGTTCATTATTTTATAATAGTAGATTCGTTATTTGAATATTATAAGTTCATTATTTTATAATTGTAAATTTATTATTTCAATATTGTAGGTTTATTTGCATTGACAAATTTTTTTTTTTAGAGTGCTCAAATTCTTTTCCTGTATTACAATCAATACTTCATTACTAAAGAAAACATTTACAACCTCTCAAAATATGAAGTTGATAATTCAATAGTAGATATTTGGGCTTTGAGAATGAACCTTGTGGACAGAAAAAGAGCAGATGGTGAACAAAAAAAAAACATTCTTCTCCACTAGAGCATTTATAAGTAAATTTTATAAATTCATCATTTGAATATTGTACATTCAGTACTTTCAATTTTCAGCTCATTGTTCTAAAATATTCAACAATTTTTGCTTTTCAGCATCAGGTAGATATATATATATATATATATATATATATTTTCAGCTCATTGTTCTAAAATATTCAACAATTTTTGCTTTTCAGCATCAGGTATATATATATATATATATATATATATATATATATATATATATATATATATCAAAGAAGAAGAGCATCGAGGAAGTTTTAATCATCTAGAATTACAATATGCAAATCTTGAAATTAGTAATGTTGACCTTGTAAGTACAATATATTACCTACTTTTCCATAAATGATTCTTACCATATCTCATATATATTTAATGAAGATTATTTCCTGATTTGCATAAATTTCATATATTCTTTTGTATTCTTCGACATGAACACCATTTCTTCATTTGCATAAATTTCAACAAGTGAATGATGGAGATAATAGATAACAGACTATTCACAAAAATTTTGACATTTCAATGAAAATATAAAGGCACTCCAACTATGCTTGTAAATTCTAAACTTCTAGATTCATTTCTTATAAGGTGCACTTACATTTCTTTATAATGTAAATTCATTATTTGTTTCACGTTACAAGTTGAAGCACTCCATATTTATTTTGCAAAACAAAATGTTCATTAAAACAACAATATCAGAAAATATGAACAAGTGGTCTTAGATATGTCATAGAAATCATGTACAAAAAATGTTGACTATGCAATATATTGCATGAGACATATGGAAACATATAAAGGCCAATGTCATAATTGGGAGTTTGGCTTCAAGAAATATATGAATGTAAGTTATAATTGCAATTTATCTTTGTGTCTGAATATTATAATGTATGTTTATGACTGCTACAAGATTAATTTAAACATACTTCTTGCAAAACAATTTATGTAAAACCTTGAGAGCAAAATACTGCTTGAATATATTGATGCTCAAAGTCAATGAATGCAGGGAAGAAATAATGAAACAAGCCAAAAAATATTTTGTACAGTCGAAGAAAAATTGAACATTTTCTTATTGGTGTTTAGAATATTTTAGAATATTTATGACTGATGTTTAAAATATTTTAGAATATTTTTGCCATGGATGTTTTCTTCAGCTGTAAATGGCTAAACTTGAACTTCGGAAATGGAAGTACTTGATTATATTTATGTAAATGGAGGGTAAAGAGGATATTTTGTATATAGCTTGATTTAGAATGAACTCTGGATTCGCAATATTTATATAGATTCATTATATTTTCTCTAGAGGTTCATTTAGAATGAATTATAGATTCATTTCATTTTGTTGCACGTCCATTGACTGTTTCAAACAGGTTCATTTAGAAACGAATTGTGTGTTCATTATAATTTATCAGCATGTTCATTAAAAATAAACTGTAGATTCATTATATTTTATTACATGTGCATTCATTGTTTACAACAAGTTCATTTCAAATAAACTGTAGTTCATTATATTTTGTCTACAAATACATTAAAATAAATTGTAGATTAGAGGTGTCAAAACGGGTTGGCGGATCGTGTTCATATCGTATTGACCTACTCGGATGACAGGATTATAGTCATCCAGAACATGGCCCATTTATTAATTGGATTAACACAAATACGATACGAAAATTAAATGGGTTATACGTACACGACACGTTTAATTTTCATGTCACATTTGGGTCATAAAATTTGATACAAATATGATACAATTATATTTTTTGAGTCATTTAATACGATATAACACGACTGACACGGCATGAAAATAATATTTAAATATTATTTTTATAAAATGACACAATTATATTTTTTTTGGTCATTTAATACGATATAACATAACTGACACGACATGAAAATGATATTTAAATATTATTTTTATAAAATGATACTATTAACCTTGATATTTCAGTAAATTTACGCATGTTATAAACATGTTTGATCGGGTTGACAAGACACAATATGAAAAAATTAAATGAGTTGTAACGTGTTCGTGTGTCAACCTGTGACACATCACAATTTGAGTCATTTTATAAACAGGTCGACCCATTTATGATACGAACCCGTGTAAGCTCAACACTAATTTGCTAATTTTATGTATTTTGCGTGTCAGATTCATGTGTCATGACTCATTTTGACACCCTTACTGCAGATTCATCATTTACAATAAACTATAAATTCATATATTCTCTATATAGGTTCATTAAAAGAAGTGGATACATATTAAAAATGTATATAAAATTGGAGCAGGAAGCAGTTCAATCACTAAAAAAAAATTTATTTATATATATATATATATATAACTACAGAGTAGTTGAATTTATTAGAGCACATATTAAACTTGAATATGAAGTAACAGTTACCAATTATGAACTCCTAGAAATTGGATGAACAAGATATCCATTTGGAGCTACTTGTGAAATAATTTCCTGTAAATAAACAGCTTCATTAAACATGATACACAGATTCATTAAAAATAAATCACATGTTCTTTAAATTTCAACTACAGGTACATTAAAAATCGTTCGTCACAAATACATTAAACATCAAAAACCGCTTCCTCATTTCATACCTGAACAGAAATTTGCACAACGCAGCCATTTGGGCACTTTTCCTTTGTCCTTTTACTTTGTTAAACTTCTTATCAATTGCACTCTTAATTCTCTTGTTGCAACCACCTTTTGCTCTAGTACAACTTGGATTTTGTTTTCCTTCACTTGAACAAGTTATTGCACTAGATTTTCCTTCCATGTAGACGGAACCAATCTTTTCTATAACACTCTCTTTTACACTTTCAAAAGCTTCCTCGCAGTATTAACGGGCATTTATATTGTCTTCGCTAGCAAAAATTAATTGATGGAATTTTCTAACCATTTGTACCCTCCAAAGAGAAGTTGCTAAACCAGATTCATCACATAAAAAACTAATTGAATACCAACATTTCTGCTCTCAATTACTCCTTTAGTCCATCTCTTCACAATATATTTTTCTAGAATTTCTTTGACATAATGCACATTAAAAACACGCAAAGAGGGACAGGAAAGAATCCCTACTTGAAAAAAGAAATTACTGGTTCAATAACATTTCCTACATATTCATTAAAAATGAACTGTATATTCATTTCTATTTGCCTATAGGTTCACTAAAAATGAACTTCTGAAAAATACAAAAAAATATATATATATACAGATTCATTACAAATGAAATTTAAATTTATTTCTATTTGTCTACAATTCATTACAAATCAACCTCTGAATAACACAAAAAATCACATAAGTTAACATACCTCCGAAAAAACTTGCAAGTGCAAGATACAGACATACTTGCATCATTGAAAACAACCTCATGTCACATAATATTCACATCCGAATGCCACACATGATATGTAAACCTAGTACTAGTACTATCATAAGCCACACAACTTTGATCATAAGAACATCCCTTCATATACTGCTCCTCAAACAATTTATATATCTCCAATGTATATATCAGTCTCGCATGTGAAAGAAGCTTCACATCATTCAAAGCCATTGTTAGTTCACCTATCAAACAATACAAGTCATCTCCATTTTCCTTATTCCTCCATTCTGAAACCACATAAGAAAAATAATTGTAAAATTCACAAAGAGTAGCAGCTTTAAAAAGCCTCCTATAAACAAAATAATTGGTGGTCTCACTCCTTTGTGATGATAAAATTCCACAAGAAAAAAAGTTTTTACTCAAGGCAGGACACAATTTCTCTTTATTATCAAAAAGCTTATGTATCCAAGGATTCTTGTGACACATAATTTATTTCCAACCTTAAAAAGAAGGAACAAATAAATACAAGATTACTTCAATATTCAAACTCAAAAATTCAAAAAAATTTCACTTACTTGGTCCAATAAAACTAAAACTCTACTTCTAAATCAGTGTATTTAAGCACATAGTTGAATAATCCAACAAATCCTTTTTTATTTCTCAATGACTTGATATTTTTCTTCGAATTCACCTTTATATGCCATATGCAAAGCTTATGCCATGAATTTGGAAAAACTTGAGCAATAGCAACAAATTGATATGTCATTATAGTCTAAGGATATCTATCTCCCATAGATCTAAAAAACGCACTAGAAAGCCATATAAAAGACTATATTCTCATATTTAACAAAAACGCACATCCAAACATCATATTTATACAGTGATGATTCATGCCTACAAATAAAAAAAATCAATAACATACTTAAAATAGAAAAATGAACATACAGTTAATAAATAATGAATCTACAGTTAACAAAAATGAACATGCAGTTAACAAAAATGAACATGCAATTAATTGATAATGAACCAACAGTTAACAAAAAAATGAACATGCAGTTAACTAATAATAAACCTTCACTTCACAAAAAAATCATTATCCATTTAACTAATAATTACCCTTCAATTCACAAATAAAATGAACATGAAAACAATAAACGAACCTACTGTTAACTAATAATGAACCTTCAATTAAAAAAAATGAACATGTAAATACTAAATGAAACTTGACTATAACAAATAAACAATACCATGTAAAAAAATGAACATAATATACCAAAATAATGAACATACAATGTATAACAAAAGAATCTACAGAATCCATATAATAAAAATAAAAGTTACAGGTTAATTGCAAACATACCTACAAAATGGACCATAAATCATATCATATCTATTAGTGCAATACATCATATTTTGCACTAATAAATCACCAAAAAGCTCATAATATCCCTTTATCCGCGAATCCCTCCAAAAAAAACTGCACAATATAGCTTCATTATCAATCTTAAAATCAAAAAAGAAATAATTCTCATTACATTGCCTTCTTCTAAAATTTCAATTAAAAGCATTAGAATCATAGTCATCTAATTTCCTCAAATTTTCTTTTGCCAAAACATTATAAGGTTCCCTTGCAACAAAATCCATAAAAGGAGAACCACCTGATTGCTTTTTAAGCAATCTAATACCATCCAAAATAACAACACCACTTTCTTTCAAATGCTTAAGATAAATCAGCTGATTTTCTGTCACTTTTCTATGCGAACGAAGAAGATAAGTTTTACTCGATGCACATAACTCATGATTATACTCCTTTTTGTGTTGTGTCAGTCCAAACTTCATTTTCATTAACATCAAACTGAATAAAAGCTTTACAATTATAACAAACATCAAGTTTGAATAAGATCTATTTCTTTTTACTATCTTTTCTTTCTCTCCAACCTTCGAACAACAAAATTGTTTCATTGACACTATTTTACTCCTAGCTCTATATCTTTGCTTACCCTTTCTAACATTAAAGCCCAATCTAAAGACATAATTATTATACAAATTGTAAGCTTCTTCATCAGAATGAACGCACAATCCCAACAAATCATTAACAGCAGCATTATCTGGAGGTGCATTATCAACTGTATAACAGAAATTAAAAAAAAACAATAAATATGTATATTCATTATATGACAATTGTAGATTCATTATATAACAACTGTAGATTCATTATTTAAAAACTATAGTTTTATTACTAAATAATTATATGTTTATTATTTAATAACAGTATATTTATTATTTAACAACTATATGTTCAAAACTCATCATAAAACGAAACACAATTTTACCTAAATTCAAAAAACACGAAACAACAGTAGAAGCATCCACAATCTCAAGAGCTTCATAAAAAATAAAAATAAAAAGATGAAACTCAATCACATAAAATATGAAAACCTTTGATCATAAAATCAAAAAAACACAAAAAAATGCATACAAAATCATAATGAGAACTGAAACATAAGAACACAAAAAAATAAGAAATCGTATTTTCAATTGAAATATGTTCATTCATTTGCAAATATAATAAAGAATCCCATAAAAAACTTTGAAAATTGAAGAGCAGAAAAAATCGAAGACCACAAAAAATCAAACAAAACAAAAGATAAGAAATCAAAAAGCAGAAAAAAAAATAACAATGCAAGCTCAAAATAGAATCGAACAAAGGAAGAAGAAGAAGAAATCAAGCTTAGGGAAGAAACATGAAGAAAACGGGATAATAGGAAGAAAACCACACATTGGTCGTTAACTTCCAAATAAAGTTAAATGAAAAAAAAATATCTGCAAAAGCAATGTCATTTAATATATAAAAAAATGTAAATCAAACTTTAAAGCTCTTTGAACATTACACGTCGTCATTTTTTCATGTATTTTTAGTGGTAAAAAAATTGATGCAAAAATTAATGTAACGTAGAATTGCTAATTAGATATACAAGTTTTCGGATATCAAATTATAAAATTTTTAAAAATTTTGATACAATTCTATATCAATTCAAATTTTTTATACCAATTTGCAATCAGATAACAAATTTTGGTCATGAACACCACTCACCTTTTATTTCTTTAGCGAAAAGAGAGAAATTTTTAAACATAAATATTTTTCCTCTTTATTTTTAAATGTTTCTCGTTTCCTACCAACTAATTAGAATGAGTCTTGGAAAATATTTTAAAACAATAGTGTCTTTAGCTTTCCTTAAAAAATTCTACCAATATTTACTTGTACATTTTTTACATATATTTTTAATATAAAAATATATCTCTTTATTTATTAAATACTATTATTTTTATAATAAAAATTATTAAGAAAAACTCTAAGAAAATATTTAGAATCAGCACCGACTGGCTGCTGCAGCCAATGTTTTGAGCAGGCCGGAGCAGAGCAGCGTATCATTTCTTGGTAGAGGGAAAAAAAAAAAGGAAAATGAAAAAAGAACAAGCCAACTCGGTTTGAAGATCTTTACACCCTTTCAAGGTGTCTTTAATGCCAGAAAGTAGCTTCCGTTATCTCTCAACTATCTCTTTCTGAATTCAAAGGATTCAGTCACTACTATCTAAATACCTACAGTTTTAGCTGCAAGAATTTCAGGTTCCATTTGAGCCAATAGTATATTTATACACATGCACATACTCTCTCTTCTTCTTTGGTTTAAGGTTAAATTTTAGTGAAGAATTCAAGAAACCCAAGATCAACTTCATCAAGAAGTAGGAATTGGTTTTCATTTTTGGTGGTTCAAACAAAAAATGAAACCACAACCCAAGAAACTAGTGTTACTTTCTCTTCTTTTGGTCGTCTTCATGGTGGATTCTTGGTCCCTTGTGGGCTCGGATCTAGCATCAGATAGAAGTGCCCTTTTGACTCTGCGTAAGGCAGTGAGCGGTCGATCCCTCCTATGGAACATTTCCAACGAAATACCCTGCAATTGGACAGGCGTTACTTGTCAGGGTAACAGAGTTATTGAGTTACGCCTGCCTGCTATGGGTCTCTCAGGGCAGCTGCCCATTGCTCTTGGGAACTTAACAGAGCTTCAAACACTGTCTCTGCGCTTCAACGCGCTCTCTGGTCCACTTCCTGCTGATATAGGTCATTTGGCATCTTTACGCAATTTCTACTTGCAAGGGAACTTGTTTTCTGGGGAGATTCCTGAGTTTCTGTTCAATTTACAGAATTTGGTAAGGCTTGATCTGGCTAATAACAATTTCTCTGGTGTAATTTCCCCTGATTTTAACAAATTGAAGAGGTTGGCAACTCTTTTTCTGGAGGGAAACCGGCTTACTGGTTCTATTCCTGACTTGAATTTGGCACTTCTTGATCAATTCAATGTTTCGTTTAACAAGTTAACTGGCCCTATACCTGCAAGGCTATCAAGTAAGCTTCCAAGTTCCTTCCAAGGGAATTCTCTCTGTGCCAAACCTTTGTTACCTTGCAATGGTTCTTCAAATGGGAATGACAATAAATTGTCTGGTGGAGCTATTGCTGGGATTGTGATTGGATCTGTTATCGGGCTCTTGTTAATTTTAATGATTTTGATATTCTTTTGTTTAAGGAGAACAAAACAAGGAGGGGTTAAAGGTAATGAGGATCCAAAGCAGAGAGAAGTTCCCCGTGAAAAGGCAGTGGCCGACAGTGGTAACACAGCCACTGGATATGGTGGAGCAGCAGCTTTGGCGGTGGCTAAAGGTGAAGCTAAGAGTAGTGGGGCTAAGAGTTTGGTGTTGTTTGGGAATACACCAAAGGTGTATGATTTGGAAGATTTGTTCAGAGCTTCTGCAGAGGTGCTTGGTAAGGGTACTTTTGGGACAACTTATAAGGCTACTTTAGAGATGGGAATGGCAGTGGCCGTGAAACGATTGAAGGATGTGATTGTATCGGAGAAGGAATTTCGAGAGAAGATTGAGGCAGTTGGGAAGATAACTCATGAGAATTTGGTCCCTCTAAGGGCTTATTATTTTAACAAGGATGAAAAGCTTCTTGTTTATGATTACATGCCCATGGGAAGCTTATCTGCACTATTACATGGTGAGAATTTCTTGTCTTTGCATTATATATATGTCTCTGTGTGTTTGCTTTTGGCTTCTGTTATAATTTCTGTTCTTCCTTTCCCGGTCATCTTAATGGCTTCATTCCTGTCATGTCTCAATATTATGCCTTCCATCTAGACTAATCACTCGCATTATACTTGGTCTTGAAGAATAACATGCTAATTTGCTTTGTTTTCATGTGTCTATTATCTTGATCTACATTTTATGATTCAGCTTAAATATAATTTTGCCATATAATTCCAACAAAGTTGATGATTCTTGTGGTATCTAAATATGTGCTCTTGGAGTTCTAGATATTGATCACCATCTAGCCTATCATGACTTGCTATTCGTTTACCCAAGAAAGGAAACCTCAAAGTTATACATTTTTAAATTTGGGATTTGTAACCTGACATGGACCTTTCTTGAACGGACATTATTTTTCCCTTTTATGCACAATTAGTCGATAGGCAAGCTTTGAATTTATGGAGAAACTTTAACTGCGAAGTCAAAGATCTCTGAGACATTATTCGTCGAACCCAATTTCATGTATATCTTTTTTTCTTAGAATTTACAATTTCATGTACATCTTGTTCCTATTTTTGTGATAAGAGACACAAATATCTGCTTTTTGATTAGGGTCGTATACTATGGTTTTTAATTGCCTGAAGGCAATTTCTTATATCAGGCACTTGAATTTGAAGTCACATTTTTGTTTTCTTAAAGAACAGAATCAGCATATATGTTCATATAAAGGTGTATATACTATTGCATTCCTCTAAATTGTTGACGGTGCATGGGAAAATAAAGAAAACTTTGCCTTATGCCATTTTGTATCAACTGCAGGGAATCGAGGGGCTGGTAGGACTCCACTGAATTGGGATACCAGGTCTGGCATTGCACTTGGAGCTGCTAGCGCAATTGCACACCTGCACTTGCAAGGCCCGACTACATCTCATGGAAATATCAAGTCATCAAATATTCTCCTAACTACAACCTTTGAAGCTCGTGTCTCTGATTTTGGCCTCGCCCAGCTTGCAGGACCTACCCCTACTCCCAACCGTATTGATGGGTATCGCGCCCCAGAGGTGACTGATGCTCACAAAGTATCACAAAAGGCAGATGTTTACAGCTTTGGTATACTTCTCTTGGAATTGCTAACAGGAAAAGCTCCAACACACTCCCACTTGAATGATGAGGGAGTAGACCTTCCAAGATGGGTTCAGTCTGTGGTTAAAGACGAGTGGACCTCAGATGTGTTTGATCTTGAGCTTTTACGGTATCAGAATGTAGAGGATGACATGGTTCAGCTGTTGCAGCTAGCTATCAATTGCACTGCTCAGTATCCTGATAATCGCCCTTCAATGGCCGAGGTAAGAAGCCAAATCGAGGAGCTTGGCCGTTCTAGCTCACAAGCCAGCCACACACATGTTGATGTTGAAGATGACAGGTTGTCCCAGCAGACATACTCAGTGGATTCAGGTGCACCACCATCTTCATAATGACTAAAGAAAGATCAATGATTGATCTATCATCATTTTCTTAATTTTTTATTGTATGAGATGCTCTCATCATTCCAATCGTTTGTTTATTCTTGGGTTCATCTTTGAGAACCAACTGTGAATGTTCTTCAATTTCTTTTCTTTTTTTTTTTTTTTTTTTTTGCCTTTTGCCCTTTTGCATAGCAGAGATTCGCTATTCTGAATGTAATTTTACCTGTCTTGTTCTATGCGAATGTGGGGATTCCATCATTGTTATTTTTGCTTCTTGTGAAAAATGTGAACAACTAGCAGGTGTTGTTATTATTATTATTATTATTATTATTATTATTATTATTATTATTATTATGAGAGTCCTTTGTTCTTCTTCAGACAACTCTTCAAAAGAATTTGCATATTTGAAATAATTTCCCATTTATAAATTACAATACTAAATTATACATTATAAATATAATTCAATAAAGAATTTCTAACATAAATAAGTATAACAAATGAATTAGCTCATGGCATTGCTTGTTGAACAAAATTAATTTGTTGAAACTGAGTTGTCAGTTGATATTTCATGAGTAGCATCAGCTTTAAATTTAGACCATAAGTCTCTTATTATCCCTCTTTGTGTGAATTAGATGCAAAGACATTAAATATCTATAAAAGAATTTTTATTAATTTAGGTAGGCAAGTGGTTGTTTATTTTTCATTATGATGTTTTTGCAAGGGTTTCTTTTTCCTTTCTTCTATTCTTTCTATTCAAAATTGAAACTAACTTCACCAATTCTCTTGATAGATAAAATACAAGTCTGTTTTATATAAATATACGAGAAATGCTACTTATTCTAACTTTTTTTTCTTTAAATCTTATTCAATCTGTATAAAATATTTGTATTTTATCTATCTATCTACTTGTTTTGTTCAAATTATATTAAAGTACAAATATTTTAATGCAAGTTGGAATAAATAGAGTTATTTATATAAAAATATATATGGAATCATCGGAGGATCCATAAATTTTGTATGGTGTAAACTATATATATAATTTCTTAAAAAATTTTATTGGGGTTCATTTTTTGGGTGAAAATAATAGTTCTATATAAATAGCTTTGAAAAAAAAAAAAAACAATTGTGCGATTCAATGACCCACTGTCCACAACATGAATCCACCATCTATGGAACTAATAATTTAGGTTTAGGCATTAATTGCTTGTTGGACAAAATTAATTAGTTGAAACTGAGTTGTTAACACACATTGCCATCTAAATTCATTTAGTTATTTTATTATGATACAAGAAATTAAAATATGGTTTACCAATTAAAACTGTAATTGCTGTGTCTAATATTTGCATTATTGTTAAATTAATTTATTATTTAACATTTATCAAAATTTTAGGTGATAAGAGGAACAAAATCAATCCTAAATGGAAAATGTTGGATCTAAATTATTTGACTAAAAATGAAGTAATAGGTGACAACGTGGTGGCATTAAATTGTTAATTAACAAATTAATTAATTGAGGAAAGTGAAATAAAATTAAGAATATTAGTAAATTGTCAAAGCCAGCACAGTATTTATAATTTTCAAACAATAGTTATAGGGTTGGAGGATTTCTCTCCGGTTGGCAACCCTCTAACCAAATTATTTATGATTCTCTTATATTTGCACAATTTTATGGTCAATGGGTTGGTGGAAGTATTTAACGTTGGATAATAAATGGTTCAAAGCACAACTCATGAGATGTGAGCCTTTCACTTATACCCAATTTATTGCATACCAAAACTCATAAATTTAATTTGCACGGATGTGATTTCAAAACGATATTTATATATATATTTTTTAAGTTAATAATTTTTTTTTTTAGAATTTATAAATTTTTAATGACTTTTGTAGAGTTTATAAATTTGTTAAAGACTTTATGAAAAATCGGTTGAAATCTTATAAGTGAAAATTTTTTGCAATGATTTTGTATTTATAGAAATACATAAAAAGCTTTTAAAAGTCTCGTATTTATATAAGTTATAGCCATTAATTTGTGATAC
>CATIWF010064192.1:0-14205 GCA_949630135.1 Balakata baccata
GTATATTTAATTTAATAGATATTATATTATTTTTTTGATATGTAGGTATGAATCATTGAATTTTTTTGAGAAAAATGCATTGTGTGTTTAATTTAATAAATATTATATTATTTCCTTTAATATTTGTAGTAATAAATTAATAAATCTTTATTTTATTCATAATGAACCTTTATCAATAAATGAATGATGAATATTTACGAAATTATCATTTTATATTTGATAGTTGTGTAAATTTATTTTATTTACAAAATTATCACCATCACTTAAACATGTAATGAACCTTTGGTCCATAAAGACCGGGGTCTACAATACAATTTGTGTCATCCAATAGTCTCTTAAAATCAAGCTCCTTACTTATCACACAACTAGAACTACCTCTATTCATTATTAGTTTCATCAACACTATTGAAATCAATTTCTTTTGAAGCAGAAGAGCTTTGTGTTTGTAACTCAGGTTTTTCTTCTTCTTCTTCTTCTTCTTCTTCTTCTTCTTCTTCTTCTTCTTGTCATTATCATCATCATAATCCACAATATCTTTAGGATCACCTACCAGATCATTCAATGTCCTTTGTTGATCCTCTTCAGTAATTTGAACAGTGTAAATGTTCATTGATTCCTCTTGAAACGAAGGAGGTTCATCCTCATTTAGAATATGTGAAGAGCTTTCCGGTATCTCAACCACTCCTCTCGGTTTTATTTTTGATACAATATACTATCATTTTTGTCTCTTTACAAGCTTGGATATGAATAATAATACACTTGAGATGCTTGGATTGATATGACAAAGGGTTCATACTTGTTGTATTGTCTTCTATGGTTTACCTTAACAATGTTGTATTGCTCGTAAACTCTTATACCCACATTAATAGTAGGATCAAACCAATCACACATGAAGACAAATGTATGTTTGATTGGCCAATTAGGATACTCCAATTGCACAACTTCTCTTAGTTGACCATACCAATCATTCGCATTATGACTATAGTTTTCGCTTTTAATGTAAACCCCACGATTTATTGATTTTGTTCTTGAACAACGTTCGATTGTGTGAGACTCATATCCATTCATAATATAACCACCGTATGTTGTAACAGTTCCTAAAAGACCTTTTGCAAGATCTTTAAGAAACTCGTTTCTGATGCTAGCGTTAGGATCATGTGTCTGAAGCAATATAACATTGTTATTGATACTCTTTTTAAGCATATTAAATTTAATGAATTGATTTCTAGTTTGGCTAATATACGTATGTTTTGAACCATAGAGAAAAATTCACCTCAAGTTTAGCTTCCATTTTTACGTCAGTAATGTTCGGATTGAGATGTTGCAGCATATCAGTATAACTCATATCATTTTATTGAGTATTTAAATATTAAATTAAAAATAGTTGAATTGTACAAATAAATGATTGTAGAGAAGGTGTTCGAGTGAAGGAAATACTAACTGGATAAATGGTTCAATTTCTCTACAGTTAAGCAAAACATAAGAATGTGCAACTTTGTATTCTTGAGAATTCATATACTTCCTTTTAGCAGGACTAAGTGGCCTACCACTATATTTATAGATAGATAGATTCAGAGGATCGTCGAATAAAATATAGTTGCCACCATCTTTATAATTTCGATATACAGTTTTTGCTTTTGTTTGGACGTGATCCTCAAAATAATATGAACACAATGCCGATGAGCTCCAAATAATCGAAAGTCAAAGGTTACTTGTCAAATATGTGGTTATCATAACCACACGGCCGATAAATGCAAGCGTCGGTATCAACGCCGTAATTCTTCATCTAGTCCACAAGCCAATATAGCATTCAATTCCACTGTTGGCTATTCTTCTCCTCAATATGCTAATCCAAAGCCAATGAAGCCTCAATTTATTTCTCCACCTCAGCCAAATTATATCGGATGGACACCTGACACTGGAGCTACTCACCAAATGACACCAGACACATCTACTTTTTACAAACTTTCACATTATAATGTTAGGGATCAAATTCAAGTTGGCAATGGCCAAGGATTGCCTATTATACATCAAGGTAATGCATTATCTCCTTCTCTTAACAACTTTACTTTACATCTTTGTAATGTCCTTCATGTTCCATTCCGTACTAAATTATTATTATCAGTACAGAAATTTACCTCTAACAATTCTTGCTTTTTTGAATTTTGGCCTACTCATTTTGTTGTTAAGAATCAGAAGACCAAGGCAATTCTTTTGCAAGGCCCGAGTGAAGCTGGATTGTACCGTCTATCACCACATAAGCATGCTCTGCTTGGTGAATACCATTCCTTTTCTCATTGGCATGCACATTTGGGTCATCCTCACAGTGGCATCGCTTCTTCTATTATTTTCAAAAATAAATTAGATTGTTCTAGTAATTCAAAGCCCTTATCAATTTGTCATGACATGTAAGTTAGGTAAATTAGCTCATATGCCTTTAGCTTTAGTTGAACATTCAAGTACCAAACCTTAATAATTTATTCAAATGTTTGGGGATCTGCCCCAGTTTTATCTAACTTTAGAATTTTCTTTTTTTTTTTATTATTTGTCGATAACTACACTCGCTTTACTTGGATTTATTTTCTCAAACATAAACACCAAGTTTTTGACACTTTGAAAGACTTTGAGGCATTAGTATCACGACAAATTCAATCTAAATAATGGCTTTTCATTCAGATTGGGTAGGTGAGTATCAAAAGCTTAATCCATATTTGAAACAAAATGGCATAATCCATCATATTGCATGTCCATATACTCTTGAACAAAATGGAATTTCCGAAAGAAAAATACGGCATATAATGGATATCGACCTCACCTTATTAGCTCATGCAATAATTCCATTTAAATATTGGACATATGCATTTCAAACAAGTGTGCAATTAATTAACTAAATACTAAGCCATGTTCTTAAAAAGTCAGGTCCCTTTGAATTATTGTATCATAAAACTCCCAAGTATGAGGATTTAATAATATTTGGTTGTGCTATTTATCCTCTTCTTCACCCCTATAATAAAAATAAATTTTCATATCGCACTGAATGTTGTGTTTTTCTCGGTCGCTCTCCCACTCATCATGGTTGTTTATGCTTAGACATTCACACTGGTCAGTTCTACATAGCACGACATGTACATTTTAATGAAAATTGTTTTCCTTTTAAAAAATTTGTTACAGTGCCAAATGATCAAAGGAATCATATTTCACCACTTTGGATGACAGTATCGATTCCATTTCAATCAGGTTCAGGTACAAATTCTGATCCTTCAATTTCTTCACCACATTCCACTCCTCTAGATCCAAATGCACCTAATTCTTCTTCACTTAGCTTCATCTCTTCAAATACCGAGGACATAAACCCATCACCAAGTCATTCCTCTTCAAATTCTAATGGCTTAAATTTAATTGTGGATTTAACAAATTATTCAGCACCACCAACTTCTTCAACCCGCACTAATATGACCCTACGTCCTTCTACCATGAAAAAAATGCCAAGCTCATGTCGCCATTCGTAACCCACCAAATTACTTGTTCACTGATCCAGACACGTTTAAGCAAGCCCACAAATTTAAAGAGTGGAATAATGCAATAGCAACTGAAATTAATGCTCTTCTTAGTAATTCCACATGGACTTTGGTTCCAAAACCAAATAATGCTAATGTTGTAGGAAGTAAATGGATTTTCAGCATTAAAAGAAAATCAAGTGGGAGTATTGAACGCTAAAAAGTGGGATTGGTGGCTCTAGGTTTAACCCACAAGTCAGGCATAGACCACAAAGAAACATTCAGTCCTGCTGTTAAGGCTACAACAATTCGGACCATTCTAGCTCTTATTGCCATGCACAATTGGACCATGTGGCAGTTGGATGTCTCAAATGCCTTTCTTCATGGTCATTTTCAAGAGAAAATTTATATGGCTCAACCACTCGGTTTCATTGATGATTCGAAGCCTGATCATGTTTGCTTACTTCACAAATCCATTTACGGATTAAAGTAGGCACCTAGGGCCTAGTTTCAAAGGCTCAGTCATTATCTTAAAACATTAAATTTTGTTAGGTCCAAAGCTGATCAT
This sequence comes from Balakata baccata, assembly GCA_949630135.1. Classification (NCBI taxonomy): domain Eukaryota; kingdom Viridiplantae; phylum Streptophyta; class Magnoliopsida; order Malpighiales; family Euphorbiaceae; genus Balakata; species Balakata baccata. Next base: position 4,066 of record CATIWF010064192.1, read on the forward strand.
TTTTTAATTTTTCTTCGACAAAACACTGATGTTATTTTCATTTTAGTTTATGTCGATTATCTCATTGTAACAGGTTCTAATCGTGCTTTGGTTCTTGATTTTTTTTTTTTTTCCAAAATAAAGCAAGAGTTCCCTATTCGGGACCTGGGTGATTTACACTATTTTTTGGGGCTTCAAGTTGAGAGTAATTCAACTGGAATTCTGGTGCATCAACACCAATATATACATGACTTGTTAGAGAAAACTAGCATGCTTCATTCAAACTCATGTCTTACTCCTATTGCTACCAAGCCACCATTAATTCGCAACACAGGAGCTGTTAATCCTGAGGCTGATCAATATAGACAGTTTGTTGGTGCCTTACAGTACATTACCATCACAAGGCCGGATATAGCTTTCAGTGTCAGCAAGTTATGTCAATTTATGCATTCGCCCAGTCAAGATCATTGGGCTGCCATAAAACGTCTTCTACGCTACCTTAAAAGTACATCATCAAAAGGTCTTCGATTTTTAAATGTTGGTGATTGCACTTTAACATGTTAGACAAATAGTGACTAGAGTGGGGATGCTAATGATCGTCGCTCCACAAATGGCTATGGCATTTTACTTGGTAAATTTACCAAGCCCTTGTCCATCTCTCGTTTTCAACTTCTTTGTTCTAAGCAACCACTTCAAGATGGTCATGGGCTTGCAGGGGGGGTATTGACAGTGTTAGTATAAGGAAAACAAATCTTTTTCTGATATTTCTTCCTCAATAGGACTTTCCTATTCACGTGTAACTACCTCTTTAACTATAGTTTCCTTTTTATTTGTAACTTCCTAGTCATAGTTATCACACTCTTGCATAAATACTCAATTCACTATCAATAAAGAATATAATACAATACTCAAAAGTTTACAATATTAATAAAAAATTTAGAATAGAAAACGCAAACAATTTTCAAAGACAAATTAAAAATAGGGAGTTAAAGTTTTTTTATAAAAAGAGCATGCATATATACTCAATTGAAAATTTTGAATTTGCATGAACTCTAAATTCAGTCCCACAACTTCTTTTTGTATATATATTGGCAAAAAGTTCTCAACTCCTAAAATTTTTTGAGTTTTATCTATCAAAGACTCTAAGCTACAAGGTCGTGCAGCTGTATATAGGGATGATAATTCAATCTGAATCTATGAGTTTCCGCTTCGTATTGACCCGAATGGAGTGAGTTTTTTGACTTTTGATTGAAATCGGAGTAGGTTATGAAAAAATTCAAAATTACATTTAACGGGAATAAGGTGGATATGTATTTATGCACCCCGCCCCATATGCTCTGCCTCAACATATATATAGTATGTACAAATTATTGCTTATATATAATATATGGTTTTTATATTTTTTTTTGAATAAGTTATATATTTGAGATACCTGATGGAAATTATTAAATTAATACATATAATAATTGTATGAATTATCTTAGACTAATAGTGAAGTACTTGATGATTACAATTTCAATGGTATATATGATTGCAACTATGTGGAGATACTGCTACTTTTTATCTTTTTGAATTATTTTGGCTTTAAGGATAACATAGATAATTAGTTTAAATTTTTAGATATAATTATTATAATAGTTTGATATTTTTTTATAGTGGATATTTACTTTGTCCGTTATTTATGGATTGATTAAAATTATGAATTATGGAACATTAAAAAATTAAAATGTTGAATCTTTTATAATTTTTGTTCTTATTTTGGATTTATTTTGATTTGAATAAAATTAATAATTTAAATAGATATATCAAATACAATTAAGTTAAAAAAATATAGCTTGAATACAAGATCCTGCTTGAGGATATTCGACTTCATTTGTAGCAGGGGTGAAGATTAACATTATTTCTCTATACAGATATAGAACAAAGATGAGAATATCAATTTATAAATGAGAATGGAGACACAGAGTGAAATCCAATCACGATTCACTTGTTGCCACTCCTAGTTTTATAAAATTTGCAGTAAAAACATCGACAGCTGATTGTAGAGGAACTCTTCTCATAAGAAGTGGGCTTCTTGGCCGTTATTGTTTATCTTGTTTTTATAGCATTTCGAACAGTCTTTCTATTTTCTTTATGACCTATATTTAGAGAATTTTATATTATCTAATAATATCTCTATCTTTCTAATTATTTATTTCATTTTTTAAAATTTATATTCTCACTCATCAAATTTAAGAGCTACAATAAGCTCCTAAATAATATTTTATTATTTTTCTTTTTTCTCTTTTGTTTTTTTTTCTCTTTCTTTTTTTTTCTCTTCATTTTCTAGATAATTTATTAATAAAAAATTAAAATAGAAAATGAAATAATCAGTATTTTTAAAGTGTATATAATTTTTAATATAAACTAAAATAGAAAATAAATTTTTATAATATAATAAGAACAATGAACCCAATAATTAGCTTCAGTCCTTTCTGTTTTCATTTGGTGACAAATAACGTCTCTGTGTAGAGGAAGTTGCTTTGGCAGGATTTTATGCGTGGAAATTAAGGAATATTGAGTCTGTTGTTTCAGTTAAACTCTGCGCTTAGAGAGATTAAGGGACTGTCTCTCAATAATGACGACTGTTGCTTCAATTGACTTCAATCTACGAGGATTAAGGACTGATAATCATCATGATTGGTAAATGCTTTATGCTCAGGAATTTATGTGACTTGACACTTTTTAGGTATATTCAGTTTGTCCCTACGAAGATGCCTTAAATTGGAGATCACGGTATCGAGGAATGGTACCAACATTTTCTCGCAATGTTTAGACACTTTCATTTTACAATTACTTAATATCATTAAGTTTAATTTATTAAATAAAATAATAAATTTTAATAATATGGACTGATTATAAAATAACTGTCTAAAAAAATATTGAAAAAAAGTATTTCTTTGTACAGTATCTAATGGAACTGGATATAATTAATACACCTATTAAGTAACTTCTTTAAAATAAAAAAAAAGTCCAAGGGTTGATAATTGATATAAGTATTATAAAACTGTTATAGTTTTAGAACTATTAAATTATTAATTTTTAATTTCAGTAATTAATTATTAATAGCTGAAATTAAAAATTAAATTAAAAGTTAAAAATCTAATGTCAAAATCATGTAAATTACTCATATTATAAAAAGTTACTTCCCCTGCTCCTTAATTCACAAAATGATAGTCAAGCCTAATTAATTAAGTGGTGATAGCTAGAATTTATGGCAATTTTACATAATATATTTGATATTATTTTTGGTTTGACTGAAATTTAAATTTGGAATTTTCTAAATTGGAAATAAAATTAATATTATTAAACGAAATTAAGGGTCTTTGTGGGTTAACATTGTCAATCAATTAACACTTAGCAGTAACGATCAGTTATTAGTGGGCAACGGCCGATTGTGGCGATTAATTTTTTATGATTAATTTTAAAGTATTTAGTAACTTAATGATTGAAAATTAATTAAATTTATAAAATAAATATTAATAATTTTTTAATATTATTAATGTGATATATAAACTATCTTTTTATTTATTCATATATAATGCATATCATGTATAAAATATAAATAAAGTAATTAAATACAAAATATAATTTTTCATCCAATAAAAATTATTATAAATTAACCAAAATACAAATAAGAAATAAAAATTATTTCACGTATTAAATATCAACCGCATATCTTTAATATATGAAAAGTTAAAAATTATAATTTTTTATTTATTTATAAAAAGTCAGTTTTTAGTACAAATTATAAAAGTTTGCAGTTGAAATTTTCAATAGCTGATTATTGTTTTTATTAAACGAAACACTCAATTTATCTTTTGGACTATTGAACCGTTAAAAAAGGAATAACCAGACATCAGTTTCAACCAATTAGCACTAAATAAGAATATTATTTTAGCGGATCATATTAATAATAATGAAGATGGTGTTAGCTATATTCCAATAATAAGCTGAACCAAACACTTTTTTTTTTTTTTTTGGGGGTCAAGAAGAACAGTAAATAAGCACCTAAGTTGTAGTCCTTGTGTGCAGATACAGGAAGCTGCTCTCTTTCAATACCCTAATCATCGTAATGCCATTATCTCTCAAAAATAAGGAAACAGAGACTAGTGGAATTTGGCATTCCTAATTCGGTGTATTCAATATCTTAGTGGAATTTGATATACTCTGCCTCATTCACGCTCCTTCTTTTGCTCCAAAAATATATATATAAAAAAAAATTTAGATAAATTCAGTTTACCGTATCACAAGAAAACTAATATAATTATATAGTTATTTTATTTTTATTTGTGTGTGAATATAACAATTATATTCCCACACAAATGTAGATAAAATAACAAAATATATGTTACTATGTTAAATTAATTTACATATTACAAATTAAATTTATCTAAGAATTTTTTTTATATTTTTGGCCTGATGATGAAAGAATTAACACAAATAAGAATACAAAAGCCGTAGAAAAACAACATAAAAACAGAGCATTTATATAAAAGAAAAACACAAAGATATTACTGAGAAAGAACATGAAGAAGAGATCATGAAATGGGTGATATGGTTTTCTGTTTTTTTTTTTTTTTTTTGGAGAGATTGAAAGCCAACTCCAACCTAGGCAAAGAGGCTATTTATACAATTTTCCACCTTGAGCAGCAAAAAGATGAGAATCTTCACCTAATGAATGGGCACAACCTTTTGGATCCCAAAAACAAATAGAACATTTAATTCAATAAGCCTCGCTAGTTGCGCCATTCTCCGGGCGGTGAAATTAATTGGTTTCTGCCTCCACTTTGTGCCGCATAAGGGATTGCAATCTTGCTGATTTAACCCACAATACGACGGCGATTGGCCCGTCGTTATTAATGCTCAAATGCCAATAAACTGAAACAATTTGGACGTGTCCACTATCTTACAAAATTTTTTAGATAGACGTATCTCTCTTCTGTGTACATCATATTCTATATATTTAATTGTTTTATTAATATTAGTTGATTTAAATATAATAATTAATATATATATATATATATATTATTATATAATTAGATTAATTTATAAATAATCTATTAGACTAAATTTATATAAAAATTTCTTCTATCTAGACTCGAATTTCATTTGGTCACATGAAATGTAAATGGTTTATTCAAAATTTATCCGGAGTTTATTTAATATTTATCACAAATTAATAAAAATTAAATTTACAAAAGATTTTTTAAAAATTTATATAAAATTTATTCAAATTATACCTAATATTTATCTAATGTTTACTAAAAAAAATAATGAAAGTTGATTTTACACAATATTTACTTATACATTTATCAAGATTTATTCAAGATTTACCCGAGATTTATCCAAAGTTTACTACAAATTAACAAAAATTGAATTTACAAAAGGTTTTTCAATGATTTAAAAGTTTACTCAAATTATACTAAATATTTATCTAATGTTTACTGAAAAAATAATGAAAGTTGAATTTACACAATATTTACTTAAAGATTTATTAATATTTACCTAAGAGTTACTCGAGATTTTCTCAAAGTTTGTATGAGATTTACTACAAATTAATGAAAATTAAATTTACAAAAGGTTTTTCAAATATTTATTTAAAGTTTATTCAAATTATACTCAATATTTATCTAATATTTACTAAAAAAAATAATGAAAGTTGAATTTACACAATATTTACTTAAAGATTTATCAAGACTTACCCAAGAGTTACCCGAAATTTACCCGATATTTACCATAAATTAATAAAAATTGAAGTTATAAAATATTTATCAAAAATTTACTTAAAGTTACTCAAGTTATATTTAAAATTTACCTAATATTTATCAGAAAATTAATGAAAATTAAAGTTATACAAGGTTTACTCAATAATTATCCAATGTTTACCTAAAGCTTTTCTAAAATTTACTCAAAATTTACTAAAATTTACCCTATATTTTTCCAAGAATATACCCAGAGTTTTCAAAAGTAAATAACTTTAATTAAGTTAATTAAGTACAAATTTATATTTTTTGGGGGTTTAATTTAATAATTAAATTAATTAAATTCAAATTTGCATTTCTTTCTAATTAAGTTAATTAAATAATGACTAAAAATAAATAAATATATGCATAAAAATAAATATTGATATTGTAAGTTAATAAAATTTTTAATATATATTTAAAATATAAAAAATGATCATTTTATATTTTAATTAAATAAAAAATATATTAAATACATACTACTGAAATCTTGTATTTAAAAATAAATAAATGAAAATACAGAAAATAAAAATAAAAATATAAAAAATTTATCAGTAAAATTGAAAAAAATTTTACAATTTAGTTCAATGGTGTAAAATTTCCTTCTGGCTATGCAATACATAAGGCCCTAAAAGAAGAAGAAAGTAAGAATAGCGAAGCCCGTGTGTGGCCCCCACTATATATGTAAGGAAGGTATCAATATCATACTCGTTTTCCTTGTATGTGGAGGCGGGAGGAAGGCTTTCTTGTTCCACAACAATCTTCATGAATCATTAGACTTTGTCAGAACTGGTTGGCCAGCCAGATATATCGTGATTTTTCAGCGTTTTCTTTTTTAAAACATTAACATGCCATTAATAAAATTATTCTTAGCGATTGTTTAGACGAACATTAAAATGGTCAAAAGATGGTGATCGTAATGAAGAATCCGTACAAACCCTTTAAGAATTTAAAGAAGAAATAAAAAATGCTAGCTTCCTCTTTTGGTTTTTTACTTTTTATTTTTAAATTTTGAACTTTTTCAATCCTTATATTTATCTCAATTATATAAATAGCTTTCTTCTGGACTGGAAAAGGGAGAAATGATGGAATTCAAAACAAACCAAGGACATATGCATAGGGAAGGAGGGAAATAAAATTCCATGAAAGCCAACACATAAACATGGTAGCCAGTGCTGCGGGCACAGAGAAGGTTTAAGAAGTATTAGCTCCCGTTTATTTCGACATCAGCAAACAAATTACTTTCACAAATAAATAAATTATCTACTTATGAATGTTATTCGAAATTGAAAATGGGTGCCGCAAAATAAACCTCTCTTTCAAGATCCTAAAAGCATGCACTGATTAATAAATCTGATAGTCAAATATCTACATTCAGCTTTCAAGACCCAAAATATGATCAACAATATGCTTGACTGGCATCAATTCAAAATCATTTCCAGAATTAGTGATCAATGAAAACAATTGGTTTAAGAGAAATTCTTAAATAGATCGGGCCTACTAGAACAATCTAATTAATTATACAATGATATGAAATTCTTAAATTCACAAAATAAAACAATTAAATGTATATAATTGCATATGGACCCTAAACCCTAAGAATTTCTCTTGATTCAAATAATTAAAAAATGATAGATGTATAGCTTGACTATAGCCCCAAAACCATATTCACAAGCAAATCTCTCTCACATATAACATTATTTCAGTAATTAAAATGAATATTGTTGATGAATACAAGAAAAACAGAGTATGTGCTCTAGCATTGATGCTTGATCTTAGCTCAAAGATGAACAAGCACAGCAAATATCAAAATTCATGACATAAAGCCAAATTGGTAAGCATACTCAACAAAATCAAGGTAACAGAACAGGGCATTCCCTTTCAAGGACATCTTACAGCCTGTCTCTTTACATTCGCGTTATTCTAGTAAAGAAAAAAAAAAGAATTATAATTAGAGTAAGAAAATTAGCATTTTAGAAGCAACTGAACTTACACCTCAATGGATTGCCAGGAAATTAACCACTTCATCAAATTCCTAAGCTTCACTAAGATGGAGGGCTGCCTTGGTATACCGCCCATAAGACTAGTCAGCAAATTAAAGAAGCCTTGAAATTTTGAACTTGTCCAAAAAGTTGGCTCAAATAGCTATCTCTGCAAAGAGAGGAAAAGAAAATATTTAAACTTGAGGCAACCTCCGATAATAATAAAAAAAATTTGCAGACTGCAAATCAAACAATCATTTTTTTTTATAGCTGCAGAAAATCAAAATGCCTCCTTTGATAGCCGAGGAAAATCATGAAATTGCAATAGAAAAATGAAAAATAAAAAAACAAAACAAAACAAAAATTGCATTTCACTGTTGGCATGGTGGGAAAAACAAAGGCATCTTCCAATTAGACAACTAGTTAACCGATTCGAGATTTTTTTTTCTTTTTTTTTTTTTTTCATAATCTCGCATTTTCTCGGCAAGCAAGAAAGCGTTAAAGAAAAGTTAGGGAAGCAACAGAATTACCTTGCCGTTGTCAGGCAACTCCACCTTATATGTATCAACAGTGACATCCGTCAACCACAATCCGGGAAACAGCGTCTGAGACCAAAAACAAGAAGACCAAATTAATTAGTAAACCGATTAGTGTGCTTTCAAGAGCAGGAAAAACAAATGCTTTCAAGAAAAACATAAACTAATCTCTGGATTGACCTACATCTAATTGCTTTTGCAAGTTCCTTGGCCGCTTCTTGGGCCTCCGAGCTGGTCTGTGGCCGAACATCACCATAAAATCCTCTTCGATCTCCTTTCTTGATAGCGCCACCGCAATCTTGGGTCTCATCTGCTCTATTTCCGTCTCTCTCTCCTCTTTGTCCCTCTTCTCGCCTCTCAGCCGAGACGATTTCGCGCTCTCGCTCCTCAACGGAGAAGAATTACTTACTCTCCTCTCCTCAATTTTCAAGCTCTTCCCATTAACTGAATTGCCGACAACCGGAGCTTTACACGCTGCTCTCCTCGTTCTCAGATTCCACGGTCTCGCCTCTTGCTCTGTCTCCACTACAACCGCCGACGGTGGCAGCAGAGGAGGAGATTGCTCTTTCTCATCTTCCCCCTCGCGCTGCCGCTGAGCTGCCTCCTCGTCGCCTTCTTCCGACACTCCCTTCCTCAAAATTGTGTCTTTCAACTTATCAGCGGCGGCTTTAAAATCACACATAAGCTTCTCCCTAACTGCGGCGATCCCTTCTTCAAGGCCGCCGCCGTCATCTCTCGGTTTCATTCTCTTAAATCGGCGGATTTCAAAATCTCGAGCGGCCGCAAACTTGGTCGGCGGAGATCTGCTGCTTCGGATTCGATCGGCGGAGGTTCCATTGGTTAGATTCTTATCCTTAATGGTAGCAGAATCGGAGACTTTCATGCAACGAAGATGTCTCTGATTCCCCCACTTCAAGCAAGGCAGATTGAAATTATGAAGCGGTGGCTTCGATCTCTCAGGTCCCATCGCCATAACTAACTCTCTCACTTCTTCTCCCGTATCTCCAGAATACACCATTGAAATCTGACAAATAACTCGTAACTCTCTAATGAGAGTCCGGATCAAAAAGTCGCTCTCTTTCTCTCTCTCTCTCTCTCTCCCCCCTTTCTCGTTTGTTTCTCGCGATTTTGAATTTTCTCAGGGAAATATAGGGGAAAAGTTTTTTTTTTTCTTTTGGGATTAAGTGTCTATGATGCTGTTTCAGAAATCGCCGGGAAGAGGAAGTTTGTATACAAGTGAAGGGAAAGAGAAGGGAGAGAGCGGTTTTAACGTTCTGCTGATGGGCATTCTTTTGGTAGACGTGGGATATTTGCGGTAATTTGGTCTTGGCTATGTGCTAACATGCGCAGGGATGGAAGAGGGTGACGATGTGGGTTTCCCGGGTAATACGTCGTTTTTAAGTGTTGATGGCTAGCGTCCCTTTATTTATTTATTTATTTTTTGAAAAAAAAAAAAAAGCCATTTATCCCCTTCCTATTAGCATTAAGAATTGGTAATTTTTAGAAAACCAAATTTTAATGGGCATTCAGAAAATTAAAAAAAAAAAATAAGAGATCAAATTTTACATATAAAATACTTTTAAAATCTATAAAAAAAAAAAAACGAAGTGTTTTAGTTCTTTAATGGTCTATTCAACATAAATTTATATTACTAAATAATTGAAATAAAAGAAAACTTACAATAAAAGATAAATTCCAAAAATATTACCAAACATAAATAAATTTTAAGCTTATAAGAGCGGAATCATACAAAATCATATGCTCGTGTTGATAGAAAGTAAGGTTGGGAAGCAAATTTAATTATTCACAGCGAAATTGGCTTCCTTGAATAATTGGATGACATAGTGGAAACAATTTTCT
>CATIWF010064197.1:0-47368 GCA_949630135.1 Balakata baccata
ATGCTTACATGAATTTATATGCATATATGTACCACTAAGCATTAGGTTGCTTAGCGTGTGGATATTCCTGCACGCAGGTTTGGAGCCGGTAGATAGAGAAAGTTGACTGAAGAGAAGAAAGCCCATCAGAGACCAAAGTGCAGACCTTTGGGGTCGGTGATATCATGACATTTTTGTTTTTGTCATATGTCATATGAGATATGGATAGTTAATTTTGTACATGTCTATTAGATTAAAGAACATGTATTTATATATGACATAATTCTGTAAACATCGGGCTAGTTTAGCCTAAACTGGATTTATTATATTGGATGAATGATAGTTTTATGCATGATATAAGATATGGACTAATATGTTAAAATGGTAACATGGAAATTATTTGTATGAAAGGATGTTAAGAGATAATAATATAGGGAAAAGAAAAAGTTTTAAATTTTCACAAGTTTTCAATAACGGAAAGTCTATAACACTTGCTTATATAGTTGGGTTAATCTTAATTATATGAGAGGGTGTTACAAGCAATCTAAATGTTTCCATAATATTTTTGAACATTGCTAAGAGTGTCGCTGGAATTGGTTATGTGATTGGATACGCCAAAATCAACAAGCCAAGATAAAGATGGTTCAGTGCGCTTACCTTGAAGCCTTAAGGCTGAAAAAGCTATAATAATCATTTGCTGAACCATTTCCGAAGTAAGAACTAATTTATCAACAGTTGGTGCACCAACAATAGCTTGATGATTTTGGGGACGAGTAGGACATTTTTTGATAATATGCCCAAACTTCTTACAATAGTTGTAAAATTTATTTGTATAATAACAGCAATATGTCTGTATTCCTTATAGCTAAAACATTGAACTTGTCGCATGTCTTTCCCTTTATTTTTTCCATGAGTTGCAGCATAAGCAATTGCATTATCTTGCATTTTATTTTACTGGAAAATAGTTTGTTTTGCAAGACGCTGCTATTCACGAAATAATTCTCTAAAGCACATATCCAAAGAAGGAGAAGGATCACGATTCATTAGATTGGAGCAGATTGCTTCAAATTCAAGATGTAGTTTCATCAAAAACTGATTTCGCTTGCTTTGTTCATGTACTTTTTGAACAACAGCTAGAGATTCAGTTGGTACTTGGACATAAATCATGTCAATATATTCTACTCATAAGTTCTGAAATCTAGAAAAATAATCTTGAATGGAGAGATCACCCTGAGAGTACCTAGCAATCTTGTACTCTAACTGAAAATGTTTGACTATGTTGTCTTCATTATAAACCTTTTTTTGAATATTCAGATATGTCTTTAGTAGTTTTATATGGTCTCAGATTATGAACAAGTGACTGATCATGTAACATCCAACGATTTAGGCTCCGATCGCGCATGACCATAGTCGGGCGCGCCAATCCAGTCATAGTCTAAATTTGGACCCCATAAAAGAAAAATAAATTATGAAAAAAACTAAGTAGGGATATTAATAATATAAAATTAAAAGATTGGTGGAAGAATTAGGAAAAATGAAAAAATTGTCCTATGGATAAAATCGGTATTACTAAAATTGTTAGGAAAAAATGTGTAAGAAATAGAAAAGTTGTGGCACAGGAGGAATTTGCCATAATTAAAATTTAATTAAGATTAATTAAGTTAATGGACCAATAGAAAGAGAGATCAAATTAATTCGTGAGACTCACAAACTCTAAATTTAGTATAAAGGTCAAAATTGGTGTCATTTTCTTTATTTATCCAAAAAGTCATCATCTTCTTCTTTTCCTCTCCCTTTTGGCCGACCAAACCCTCCCTAAACCCTCCATTTTTTATTCTATCAACCTTCCAAAAGAGTGGAAAGGAAGAATTTAAGAGAAAGAAACCAAAGAATTAGAGAAATTCTACCATAAAAGTGAGTTAGAGTGGCAAAGATCCATTAAGGTGAGTTTATTCTTCTTAAATTCAACCTCATTGCATGTAGTTGAGACCCTTGTGGTTGAATGTTGTGATTGGAAGTGTTAGATTAGGGTTTTGCTTGAAGTTGTGAACTTGTGTTGATGTTATCTTGGAAGGGAAAAAAGTGTAGGATTATGTTGGAATTTAGTTTATATGACTATGAAGGTTGGTTTTGTGACTTAAAAGCTAATGAAACATAACCTAAAATGGTGAGGAAGGGGATATGTGATGAAGGGGATATGTGATGAAGGATTATTAGAAGTATTGATGTTGGGTATATGACTAGTTAATGTTGAATATTATAGAAACAGACTTGGACTGGATAAGGCTATTTTGGTTGTCCTAAATGAAGGAAATGACATTAGGTTAATATGAACTTAAATAAGGTAAAGAGAGGAAGAAATTAAGTTATGGAAAAAGGTAGAGAAGCATTAGGATCATTACTTAATGTTCATACATAAACTTTGAATGAATGTGTCATTTAGTAATATATTATTTTCTTTTATTAAGGCCAAGCAAGTAGCCACCAAGAGGTGGACAAGGGTAAGGAAAAAGCCACTTAACAAGAGCAGGAAAGGAAGGTAAAGAGGAGAACTAGAGGCTGATTTGGTAAGTGCTTTTTGGATAAAAATTATGCATGCCATAAAATGTGAAGTTTGTATGAAATGTATGCTTGCATGTGACTTGAAAAATGTCTTGTGTGAAAAATGGTTGCCAATATAATTTTATGGTAAATTAATATGAAATATTGAGTTTTATGCATGGTGATGTGATCTGGAAATTTTGGATATGATATGAATGAATTAAATTATTGAAATACTTGAATTGTAATGAACCCTACAAGTGCCCTGTTGCACTTGCACTGGAACAGTCCTGATTAAATTGACTATAACTTAGTCCGTATAGGTTGGATTGTCCTGAAACCAATTGGAAATGATAGCTAAGACATAGAGTTAAAAATGTTATGAAGATCATGAATTGAAATTCAGCTTGTATCTATGTCAAAATTCGGTCACAAAAGCTCAGATATAAGAGTACCATGAAAATGCTGGGTAAAAAGTGTTGGAACATTATCCGGTATTTTAACCCTAACTTTTAGTAGAAAACTCGGATTGAGATGATTGTTGTTGCATTTTAAAGTTAAGACAATAAGGCATAAAATCGTACAAAGTCATATTCTGAGTGGAGATGGGCCGAAATTGGGTCACAAGCCCAGAGCATGAATATACCATGCATGAGAAAGTTTGTATTGTGGTATTTTTTTTTTAAATGACTTGTTTTGCATGTAATAGTTGTTGGTCATTTGATATTCAATTGTACATATGGGCATCCCATGTTCATAAGAGTACATATAATATCAATAATCCAGAGTTGTTAATAATTAAGTTGAAGCCCGAACACACCTAGCCTTGAACTAGAATAAAGAATAGGTTGACATGCCAATAAAGGAAAAAAACGCGAGCTATAAAAATAATAAAAGCCGTTAATAGCAAATAAAAGAAAGCCGGTAATGGCAATAAATACAAGTGTCAGGAATGGCAATATTATAAAAAGGCCGAGAATGACAAATCTCCATGTTCTTATTAATATGTTCAAACACTGGTGTTAGGGGTTTGACTAAAAATTGTAAAAAGATAATGATATAAATAAAGATTGAGATTGCATTTTTTTTTCAAGATAAATTACATGACATATTTAATATTGTTCATGATATTGGTATTATATTGTGACATGTATAAAATTTATGAATGCATCGTATGTATGATTTTTATCCTATAAAGCACTGCTAAACTATTAGCTTAGTGCGGATAAATTTTCCTTGCGTGGATTCAAAAGTTCTGAAACATTAAAATATTAGTCAGAAAAAGAAGAAAATCCATACGAACAGCAACTTAAAACTCCAAATTAATTTTGGTATATTTTGATAAAGTTTGTAATATATTACCAAAGATTTTTCTCATGAAATGTAAATATTGGGGCATGTAAGTACAATATAAAATATAATATTATGGTATCAAGATAAATATTTTATAAGTACAATATAAAATATAATATTATAAGTACAATATAAAATATAATATCATGGTATCAAGATAAATGTTTTATTTCAAGATATAAAAAAAGGTTTCCTAGTATATATAAAATATTTATTTAATAGGATATTTGTATAAATATAATAAGAGAATATTAAAAATAAGGATGTTTTAAAAAAAAATTCAAGTAGTTTAATTAATACAGTTAAACATGTAATGCTTACTTACCTTGGTAGCTTAAAGTGGGGTAAGGGGGTGTTACAGATCAATCGATCCCAAAATCCATGTCATGACTCTAGCATCTTTGACTTGCCACTAAGCCAATTTAGGAGATTCAATAGGAGTTGGATCACTACCATCGATGTGAACTCAGAGTTCTTTTCCCTTGACAAACAATGGAAATTGAAATTTCCAAGTAGAATAATTTCTACCTGTGAAATGCATACCAAAAATATTCATGTTAGTAGTTGACATCATACCCGTAACTCACCAAATGCAACAAACTATAAAACAAATCAGCTAACCCAAGAGTTAAAAACAGAACTGACACTCAACAAAGAATACTTGAAATATACCCAAAACCAAAATCTTAAACTCACAAGAAGACTCTAAAATTTTGAATTATGGCTCTGATACCATGTCATTTGGATTGAAAGTCCATTGTGAGAATTCCTCACATTATATAGAAATTGTATAAATCTGATTTTTAGCTATCACATCAACTAAATCTAGGCTAATTTCTAGTAATTAGATATATATAAGTAAATAAGATCTATCCAAACAAGAAAGTTACAGCTACACCACTAATTACACAATATTTACAACAGTTACATGATTTATGCCTTGATATATGCTATCATAGATGAGATTGAATCGCAACTTGTTCAAAAGGGAATTTAAAGTTGCCGCTCTTCATGGTAACAAAGATCAGGCTTCTCGGATGGAGATTTTGCAAAAATTTAAATCTGGTGTCTACCATGTTCTTGTTGCAACATGTTGCTGCTCTTGGACTTGATATCAAATCAATCTAGTCAGTGGTGAACTTTGATGTTGCTAGAGACATGGACATGCATGTGCATCGTATTGGTAGGACTGGCCGTGCTGGTGACAAAGATGGGATTGCGCATACTCTTATTACTCAGAAAGAAGCACGGTTTGCTGGTGAATTGGTCAACAGTTTGATTGCTGCTGGTCAGAATGTCTCTATGGAACTTATGGATCTTGCCTGATATTTATTCTTTGATATTGACACTTTTGTAGGTCGGTTACCTACATAGGTGTGCTTGTTTTCTTCAGTTTATTGAGTCTGGCTGACGTATTCAAACTTTAATTCTATTAAGTTAGAAAATGTGTATTCTGTTCAATAATCATAGATAAGCCCTTTGTTTAATTTTTAATGGCTGTAACAGTTGCTATCGATTCTAGTTGATACTCAACTAGCCATGTAATGAACAATGAGGAATATAAGATGACATTGTTGCCTTCTAGGTTGTAATTATGAATTTGGTGCGGGAAAAAAAAAATTGTGATAGCCAAATAGCCAAAAGGAATAGGAAAGAGAAAAATTTTCATGATAGCCAAATAGTCAAAAAGAATAGAAAAGAGAAGGGCATGGCCCTGCCAAGTTCTTTTTAGTATTCCCATGGTTTCATTGATCTTCTTGGTCTATATTGATAATTAACAAGATTCAATCACAGGCTTTGCGTTATATGAAAGGAAGTAGACCCTTTTTGGATTATCCCTAAATGTAAGTGAATATCTCAGGAGCATATGAAAGCCAAAAAAAAGGAACTTTCTTCATAAATAGATTTGCGTAGCTGTTAATTTTTAGGAGTTCTCTGTTGCATCCTCTCTTTAATTACTATACTATCTATCTCTATCACATTATTTCTTGGTGTGCGATGTTCTCATTGTTTTATTATGAGAATTTTGATTAGATTGGCCCCACATCGTACTTTTTCTCCTTCATCACTCATTTTGTAGTGCTCCTAAAATTATTTAGTGACCTTTACCGTTTAAATCATTAGGATGAGAGATTCAGGTCCAAACGTGATGCAAGAAAAGGAGGTAAGCCTTCTTTTTTTTCTTGCAATAACATACTTGAGGGCTAGCAATGTTTGGTCTTCTTGCAATTACTTGCCTAAGGGTTTGCTCATCTCTTTAAAAATGTTTTATCAAAGTGTTCCCCTCATTTTTTCCCTTGGAATTTTGCTTTCTATTTTTGTTTTGATTTCATTAGGATATAGAAAATGTTAAGTGACGCATGTAACTCGTCATACAAAGACCTTGTCTTCAGGCTAACTTTTGCTGGATTTTCAAATTTTTCACGAACTGTTTACATGCGCAGGAGGTAAAAAGGGTAAAGGAAGAGGTCGAGGTGGATTATGGTTTTGGTATTGGCTATAATCCGGAATCAAATAGTGCTCCTTCAAATACTGTTCAAAGTAGATCTCATGCAGCTAATTCACTGATGGCAGGGACTGTGACACAGTTCAAGAGTAATTTTGTTGCTGCTTTTTCGACCTCTCAAAGTTCAAGTGCTTATCCCAACAGGAGACCAGCATTACCAAGATTTGTCTCTGGTGGTTCAATCGGTGGAGACTTGAAATAGAGTTCAGAGTCAGACAACCACACTACCTGCCATCATCTCTAGTGGTTCAATTAGTGGAGATGCAAATAGAACTCAAGCCATGAATCAGAACTCTGGAGGAAATCCTAGTCGGAACATGGAAAGGTTAAGCTTTTCAGTTCAATCGGCATCTCATTTTGTCTTTATTTATGTTCTATTAGGATTTATTTAGTTTCAACCCTGACGCAGTTTGTTTATTGCTTTTGTTTTGCAATTAAAGAGATAGGGGTAGAGAATGGCGGAGGCCATCCGGTTGGGACGATTGATAGCTACTACGGTATCAATGAGAACTTTTCTTCTAGGATCAGACAGATCATTTGTTTGATTGTTTAAGCTTAATGAGTTCCTTCCATGTTCTTGCTGTTTAGTTACTAATTATGTATGATTTTGTGTTTTTATTTATAGAATGTTGCACTTACTGCATATTGATCAACACGATCTCCTTCACCTATTTGCTCAGATGATAATATTGAAATAAGACTGAAGGAAGATAATACTGAAATAAACCATGAGTTCAAGGACTTGCTTGAAAGACACTAACCAGAAGTTGGATTCAGTACAGAACAGCTTGATAGCTTAACAAATGCTAAGTGTAGCCAGTTATTGTTCAAGAAATGGGCAGATGTATCACATGATTAAGTCACCTGATTAAGTCGTTAGCCACTAGTCTTCCAATTTATCTATTAAGTCGTTAAACATTCATGAGCCTCAATTTGAGATAGATTACTAAGTAAACTCACTCTAAAGATTACATGATAAATTAATCCAATCATACAGCAATACATATTTTATTATTTTATTCACATTGGGCGATGTAAATACAATAATTAATGTGATTTGATTAGTATACATATAATATGACAGACTAAATCTACCTATAAATTTCTCACCTCAATTACTTACTGTGTCAAGTAGTAAACTAAATTCAATAGACGAGAATGGATTGTATGAAAAAAAGGAAATAAAAAATAAAAAAGAAGAAGCAAACAAGCTCATAAATTGACAGCACGTGAAAAGCAACCATCACAAACACAAATAATCAGCAAAATCATTTTTCTTTTCTTTTTCAACTTTTCCTGGTAAAAATGCATCTACTTTTATACAGTGTAATTTTGGTGTATTATCCAACCTCAGAAGAGAAATTGCCAAAACAGTACAGTACAGCAATGCTTGGACACAGTACAGGACTGCAACTGCTCATTTACTCGTATCAGAATTCTGGCAGGAAACATGTTATGAAGAATGGATGAATGATGCAATGCAGAAAAGCTTTGAATCATCATGCCAACCTTTAGAGACTCCATTTTACAGTCACATTGATGATCCCTATTTGAGATTTAGGCTGATAATATTCGTCCGTATCCACCTCTTCGATTTCCTGGGCAAAAACATTGTTGAACCAGAAGCACAAGTCTTTATCTTAAGCTTGAATTAATATAATTTTACTCTAAAAGTTCAGAACAACAATACAGAGTCCTGGTTCTATGGAAATAAATGGTGGTGGTATGGCAAAATATCCAAAATAATGATTATGACAGCATAAAAATGTGTCTCCTGCTTAGTTGAAACAAGATGTTGATGTTAAATGAAATCCTGCAAAAATCATAAGTGAAAGATATAGAATTGTTTACCTGAACAACATCTTCTCCCTTAATGACTCGTCCAAAAACTATAAGCTTTTCAGTTAGATCTGGAATTGGTGCAGTTGTAATGAATAACTCGAATTTTTTCTCATCATGTTTTGCTTTTGAAGTTCCGAGCATGAACGCCTCATGTTTCAAACTAATTGAGTAATACCAAATTCATTTACCATTAAGAAATCATAGTATGTGAAATATTGAATAATTCATAAAATGATAAGAGAACAGAGGAAAGCACAAATATAATTCAGGTAAGCAACCTTGTATCAAGTTGACTGTAATGCTTCCCCTTCAAAGTCCAATCTTCTACAGCCCCGTGATTATCAGCATCCCCTGCTTGAATCACATAATGTTTTATTACATGACGAAAGCGCATCCCCTTGAAGCGCCCCTTTTTACTGCAAAACCAATTGCATTGGCAGTCCAGGAGGATGAGCAATGTTTTATCAAGATCTGTAATCTACAAGGAGCCTACTCATAAAGCAACTTAATAAGCATTGCATATAATGAATGTTATTACAAGTAGAATTTCTTACTTCTAGATAATTGATCCATTCTTAACTAATTCTAGAAAATTTTACAGGTCAAAAACTTGCGATTGCAACTACTGCAAGACAGAGTATATAACGTATTAAGTAAAATTAAACTACAAGAGTTGTAGTTGTCCTATAACCCTCTGCAACTGTCCTACATTGGTTCAAGACATAGTTGGCCGCCCCCACACCGGCAGCAAACCCCCCAACTCCCCAAACACCCAGAGTAGGAGAGTAAAGAGGGCAATAAGAAGTCAATTATCAGATCTGCAAATGAACTTCATGCATTGTCACTTCCCCCCATCTCTAAACAATATTGGCAGCCTATTGACTCGTCCAAAAGTGACACGCAAAATTGGGAAGAACCAAGGAAAACCATATTATGGCTGCCAGAGGTGCTCATACAAAGAAACAATGCATTAATCCAGGGGAGACATACTTCCACATGTTAAAAGCACATGTTATATGCATAAGAAAAAATAATTAGGCTATGCAATCTTGCTAGCACAATTCCAAGAAGAGAACCTTGTAAGTTTTGTGCAGTACAATGGCAGCCATGAAGAGTATAATGAGAATCGCCACATGAACTATTCATCAACCTATGAACTACAGGTGAATTTAAGTGGTACATTACTCACCATAAATCAATGAACCTGTCAACGACTTCAGCAGAATCATCCTTGAAAAGTTCTACAGTTATGGAGCCTTTTGATGTATTTAGAATCTAATAGTAAAATTAAAATCAGCAAGGTTACACTAGGAGTATATAAGAATAAGATACAAAGAAATAAACAATAAGACATAGCAGAGGAATAGGCAACTCTGCAGAAGTTCAATAAAAATACAAATGGTTTTGAAGCTGACCCCTTCAACTACTCAATCCTTACAACACTAAGGATTCTCAAGTATACATATGAGTTTTGGAGCACTACAATCCTAAGCTAGGTAGCTCAAATCAACTACCAATGCAGTAGCTTGTAGACAAACCATTCAACTAAGAACTCTATCAATATCAGTGCTTTCAGATAATGAAGGCTTTCCAGAGTATTACACCTAATTAGTTAGTCTATAAAACTTTCAACATATGTGGTTGACAAGCATGTATATCCAATCAAGTAATAGTAAGAATTCATGTTACTCGTTAACTCTAATTACTCAATGAATATAAGATGTGTCATGCACGAATTCACGAACTCTACAAAGTATGTCCTTGTCACATTTCCTAGAGGATATCTATCCACACCAAGTTACTAACATCACATGTTGTGTTCTTGATTAGATAACGGAACATACTAAATACACTGATAATAGGATCTAAACCCACTTTCAAGAGAGCACGCACTAGTTTTTCACACTCTAATATACCAGTCTTTAGATAACAATTACAACAATAAGAATAGGAAACTAAGTAAAATAAATTCAAATGACTAGGCATGATACAGAACATACTGCATATCCAGGCAGATCGGGTTTATTTGAATCAATCGATGACTGATCAACCTACAGTGCAGAAAAGTTAAGCCGGTGAAAATTAAAGGCCAATAATGGAAATGACAAATTAACAACAAATGAACTTTTCCTTCAAAAAAAAAAATCATAGAGAAAAAAGGCAGAAGACAGAAAAAATTACCGCAATAATCCTCAAAAGTCTAAAAAGAAAAAAAAGATATACCTCAATGCCTGACTTGTCACTTTCGCTCTGGATTCTTGACCTAAGAGCCAGTTAGCCAAGAAATTTAATACAAATCAATACACCGTTCAGTATATTAACCGAATTAAAGAATAAAAAACAATTATCAAAAACAAGAAAAATCAAGAAATGCGCAAACCTTAATGACCAGTGTCTGTATGTAGAATACAAGAAGAAGACACTCAAGATGACAATCAAAGTACATAGAAGAACAGTAACAGCGCTTATTCGACTCGGTCCTTTCTTCCTCTTGCTCTGCTGTAGGAGAGCTTGAGGTTTGATCCTCGCCATCTACAGCGGTTCAGATCTTCTATAAATACAAAACCACCAGAAAAATCACTGTTAGAAGTTTCATAATTGGATTTGGATTTGTTACTGAGATTGAGGATCTAATACTCCATGCTCCTAATTAAACGACAAATAAGCAAATAAATTAAAAAAAAAAAAAAAGGCCTGAGTGAGCAGGAATTACCTGTGTGATACCGGCGTCGGCCTAGGAAGTTCTGCGATCTTGAATTTTTCTGTTTTAATTTGAGATTTTTGATCCGCAGTTCCGCACTGTTTATCCTTCGAATTTTTCTGTTTTAATTTTCAACGGATGAGTGTTCGACCGCTTGATCGTTTATATTGATTGGGCCGAGCGTAAAGCCTAATTAGCCTGGTTTTTGTTAGACATGTTTCTGGGCTGGACTCGCATATAATTACACAGTAACGTTAAATACTTTGTGAATTTTTTCTTTTCCAAAATAAAGCTTTTCACAAACGGTATGACAGCAGAAACATAGTAACTGAAATAAGAGGAGAAAAGGCGTAAGACGATAACGGACGTAAGATCATCCAGTACAAACAACAAGCGGATAAGTCTTTTTTTATAAAAAAAAAATTGGCTTATGGTGTGTTTTTTTTTTTTTTATCTGTATTTGAATAAGAAGTTTTGTGTATAGACCCATTTCGATCCGAATCTGTTAATAAGTTACACAACAATACACGCTATTGTTTCACTGGGCTAGAAGCCCTAAGCCTATGGCACACAGACTTCAGACTTGCAAGCAATGATTCACTTTCATTATAGGAATAACTTCAAAATAATATAGGGAAGCAAAAGCATGCAAACATTCTTACATCAAACATGCTCGATGCACTTCAAGATCACCGTTTATTGTCAGAGGAAGACATTTTGCCTTCCTTCAAAAAGACATTTACGCAAAGAAGAAGAAGATGACCAACTTCCTCCAGCGTGCCTAACTAAAGCACTTAAACTTTTATGAAATTTCACAATGCAAAATCGTGGTCTCCGAAATCAAGCAAAATTCATTTCTGAATTATAACATGCGTCTCATAAGAACTCCACGTCTTCTCGTTGTTCCAGGACTATTGATGCAAGACCACGCCTGTGTGCTGATGATCTCAAGTTTCTTACTAGAACATATATTTCCTTCCTCCTCCACTTAACAGGTGTCTCATTCCACTGCTCTTCCCTAAGGCGAGCTAGTAAAACAGCTTCACAAAAGGCCCCTGCCACCGGCTGTTTGCTGCATATTACAAAAGTATCCCATGATTTTATAACCCAAGAAAAAACCACACAATTGAAAGAGAAAAGACAACAATTTCCAAGGAACAACAGATTGTCATCACCAACCTCCCTCGAACAAATCCAGTTGTAACAAAACCAATTGGCCATCGAAGATAATCTCTAGCAACAGGGCCTTCTGGTAACTGGAGTTCCCACTTACCAAATGATTTTTCTTTGAAGTATGACCTCACTGAAGTCTGGGGAAGTTGCAATTCAAACCCATTATCTCCTGACCTGAAGAACATGTCAAGCACACCAGCTAACTTAATAATCAAGGTCTGACATAACCAGGAAAATCCCCAAATTATTTCTTCTAATTCCTCTTAAATGGTATTTGCAAGGTCCATAGCATTGTGAACACTCCGCTTGTTGCCCCATTCATAAAGTACAAGAGAGATACTTGCACAAGTATCCTTGAACCTTTGTAAGATATTCATTAATCATAAATCTAATATTGATCTCTGCATTATATTCTACCCAGCTCAGATCCAAAATACAACAGACACTTGCACGAGTATCCTTGAAATTGCATAAAATACCCAACAATTGTTTCTCAAAAAATAAATCTAGAATAAAATTACAATGCAGAAGTAACAACTCACATAATCAAGCACAGACAGTTTTTCAAAGTTATAACTAAAGGAGTACCTGGAAGTCCACTGCGATATATCAGTAGGACAGGGGGCACATACAACTGCTCCCTCTTCAAAAACACCTTCCTTATATGCATGGAGAAGAACTCTAACAAAACATAATTTACGGTCACAAGGGATTTTGGAAATACCATTTTGAAGGTGGCCAAGCTTGCTTTCATTCTTCACTAACTCAAACCTTATCTTGCAATTTGGAACTTGAGGAAATAAAAGTAAATGATCACCATTGATTTCATTCAAGAAAGCAGTCAATTCACTAGATGTCCTCGCTACAATTGCATCGAATGAATTACTATCAACTATTAGCGATGTCGTGTTACAATCCCCACATGGGGCGTTAGACAATGTGTTGCAATCAACCATATCTTCTGCACTAGAAAATGGAACCCCTGGCACTGCAATGCACCTTTTGTCAACAGCAACACGGACACTATTCCATGGGGGTGGAATGGGTACTTTCAAGGGTCTTACTGCAGCAGGCAGTTGTTCTGCTTTTTGGTCTATAGCTGCCCCTTCAGTTGCCATAGAAGACAAGTATGCATTACAGCCAGGAAAATCTGAAGGAAAAAATGGCAACCCAACCTGCAAACACCAAAAAATCAGCATGCATTGCTCTGTAATAGGAAAAAAGAAAGTGCATTTGTTAAGTCTACATACTTCACATGCAATCCATCGCTTCTCCCTCAGACCTATTGCATGAGCTCCCTTGGAGATGAAAGTAATCCAGAAAACCTTGGCCCAGGATAAAGGGACTATAATCGACCATCTGAAAGACAAGATGAGAACCTATGTATCACTTGTGCCAGTTCTCATGTCCACACATGTAAGCAATCACAGGAATTGAGAGAAAATGAACTAGGGCAGTCTGATCTATTAAAAAATATTTAGAGACAATCGAATCCTTGCTAAAATTTGGCAACTAAAGCCTGGAGAAACAAGTCAGGCTTGAACTTTAAACCTTTCATGTCCAAAATAATGATAATGATAATAATTGGAAAGAAGAACTATCAGGTCAGCAAGAAACAAAACCAAACCAAGAAAAAAAACAGAAAAAACCGTTTAAGGACATTGACCATGGGTTTTGTTTAGGTGCATAGTTGTCAAAGGCGCACGAGGAGCTGGCCGTGGCGCATTGAGTAGCCCAACGGCGGGCGATGTTACTGAAGCGTGCGCCTCAAGCTTCTATTCTGCATTATAAAAGTTTTCTGAATTTTTTTTTTTTAATAAAAGAAGATATCTTATTTGAAAATGACGGTGCTTGTGTCTTGTAATGTTATGCATGATTTATGAAGTATTTATAATTTTTATTCATTGAAAAATTCTGCAATATTTTGTTTATGCAGTTTAATACTTAATAGAGGCTGAGGCAAGTGCTGGTGCTTTAATTGCACCTCCTAGTAATAATACTAGAAGTGACCTAGGTTGGAAAAATGTGTGCATGTCTAAAACACCCAATACATACTATAATATTAGTATAATAGTACTACTCTACTCTAGGACTAAGATTTCTAGCTATTTATAAGACTATATTTTACTTTTATTATCTATTTTGTGCATGATTTTTTATTGTTTTGCCTATTGAATATTATGTCTTGATCTTATAAATTGTTTTTCTTTTGTATTGAGTTAAATTTATGGTTTTATTTTATGTAGGTGTTATGTTGGGATATGAGTTCTTGGTTTATTTTATTTCATTTTATTTTGTGCGTCTTACTTTCGTCAGGCGCGCGCCTCGCCTTACGCTCTTCGCCTTTAACAACTATGTTTAGGTGTGGAAGGCAGAACATGATTTGAAGGCTGAAAACATAGCAATGATACAAAGGGGAAGGGAAGAACAGGGATTTGCTCAAGTTCTTCAAGCAGTTTAATATGGATGCAAAATCTTTATCAGCGTATAAAGATTCAAATCAAACAAAGATAAAAATTACAATAAAGATCAAAAGAATGAAAATCACATATGTGAAGCCTGTAATGGAGACAGGATTTGAATTATGCAAATTTTTTCCTTACTTTCTTCATATGTCTAAGCAGGGATGAGAGGGAGATTGCTTCTGAAAGAAAAAGTAACAGAAAAGAAAAAAACTGTGAAGGTGGGTTTTTATCATGCAAGTTAGTATCTCCTGCTATCTGACAACTACATACCTAGTAGTAGCAGTTGGCATGATGACACTCACAAGTCCAATTTAAGATCAAAACACAGAAGCCATGGTAAATGAATCTGTGCAATTAACATGCCAAAAAATGAATGTGGAAATTACTTAATAAAGATCAAATTAACGATCAAACCTAATAAAAAGAATTACCCCATGAATGTGTCCAGTTGCGTATTATTTTTAAGAAGTAAAATTGGGCAAGATCTTGAACCATGCACCTCGGTTGAAGCTCTCAACTCCCCTGATTTCGGATCATTAAGGCAGAGAAAATCCATACGGAAATTATGCTTTTCCAAGCCAAGAACACTCTCTTCCACTGGGGGGCTTACTCTACTGCTAGCATCCCAGAGATTCCTTTGATCAGAGAAACTGCTACTCCCTTTGGGTTTTGAACATGATGGTGAAAGTAGCTCTTTACTCCTTTCAGGACTTCCAGATACATTTACAGCAACGTCCTTATCAGATTCACCTTCTGATATACAATTTACATTAGTAGGAGCTGCTGCAGGAACATCACCCATCTTTATCTCAGGCATTGGCCGAGGATCCCTCACAGTAAAATATAAAACTGAACAAGAACAAATGTTCTCCTCGTTTTCAAGTAAGGAAGACTTAAACTTGAAGTCACCATCTGTCTCTTCAGCAGCACATTTCTTCAGTTGCCAAGACTTCTTCGAATTACTGCTCATAAGCAGGCCATTCAGCCATTGTTAGCTTCTAATTTCTCCAAAGGGATTAAATTATATCTTAGGTGGCTTACCCAGAAACAGGAACTAATATCTTTTGAAGAAGTTGAAATGCCTTTGATCCCATTATCTCTAATTTGGCAAGTTGACCTTCGAGTGAGAAACAATTAATAAAGCTGCCGCTCTCATTCATCTGAAAAATAAGATATTAAACTAAGAAAACTACATATGAGTTGAGCTCAACAAATAAACGATGTGTTTTTACAGAAAATTACACCCTCAAGATTTAATATTCTCAAGATCACGGAAAAAATTAAGGTTCTAAACAGCAATATACATTCCACAGCAGCATGATTTACTAATTTTAAACAAATAAAGCCAAACATGAGGCAGGAAAAAAAAGGCCATAAATTAGAAATATGGCCAACCACATTTACCAACTACCAGTGATTTTGAAGAAAAAGAATTCCTAAATTCTCAGTTTAAAGGTAAGGAGGTTAATTCAGAAACTGATTAATGGCAACAAAGTTTAATGTGTGTTTTTCTTGGCATAAAAAATAAATAAAAAAACATATACCAGTTTCTGACAAGCAAATTTCAGAGCATCATATCCCTCACCAAAAGCTGATGCATGTATCCACACCCAAAGCTGGCGATGGGAAGAACAAGTTTCAGAAGTTTGAGGCTTATTACATCCATCAGAATTATTATCGTTACCACCATTTTCTCCATTCCAAAGATGAGAAGGTCGCCACATGTAGGTCACAGGGGCAATCAAATGAGAACCAGTCTCTCCAACATGATGAAGCTGAAAAAACAAAGAATTTTATGTATGACATCCTTGATTACCTTTCTTCAAAAATTTTAAGTGGAGAGTAACCATTGTGACCTACCATGGCACTTCCGTAGATAGCACCAGAAAAAATAGCATTGGTATTTCCCTCAGGTTGTGCTGATGGAGAAGGCTCCAGCACCATCCTTAGGATTGCCATTAATGAGTTCTGGAGTTCGCTTACATGAGAAATCAATTTTAAATAAATCTTCAAGCATAAATCACTACAGATAACGAAATAACGAATCTCACAAAAACAGAACTAAAAAAAGCACCATCTATTTATTTTATGTTCAAACAATTGAACATCATATAGATATTGTAATAAAATATCATATATAAATAAATAAGTAATAAAAATTTACAATTAAATTATACTAATCACAAAGAGAATGTAATGCCTGCCTGGGGACCCTCCAACTGGATAGCAGTATAATAGCTTGCGTCATGCACAAGTGCTCTGTCCTTGTACCAATTCAATACAGCCCTCGAACCCCTTCCTCTGCATCAAACAGAGCAAGTCTCGTCAAAGAGAAAAAATAAACTTGTGAATCAATAGAGAATGATAAAGTTACCTGCCATGCAAACCCTGAGGAAGGTAGAAACCCCAGAGCTTTGTCATAGTGAACCGCTTAGCATACCAAACATGCGTTCGCAGCCTCTTCGTACCATCGCCTGAAGTAGAGAAACCACTTGCTGCATTCTTCCTAAGTTCAATTCTCCGCCTGGTACGACGAGGAAGATCCCTTTCCTGATCATGCTCCAAAACCAAGGGATTGCTTTTATCAACTACAGCTCCTAACTTCCTCCTTTTCCTATACTTCTTGTTAGCAGCTTGATTATCATAAGCAGTGGTTCTTCTTCTCTTGTTTCTTCGAGACCGGAAATCATTCTTCAATTTGTTTGCTATAATTGAGTGAAGACTCTCAAGCTCAGGAGCGCGGGATTCTGCGAAGTTTTGAACATTGATTCTTCGAGGAGGAATTGCTAAAACTTGACTTCTCTTGGTTCTATGGCCAGCCATTGGAAGTTTTATCTTCAGGCTGCTGATGGTTAGGCGATAACTTTAGGGCTGATAAATGACAATGGGATGAAACTGACAGCTATTTAACAAACACAGCATTTTAAATATCTTCTCCTTCCATCTCCAGGTATAACTAGTAGGGGTGTACACAATCTGGTCCAATCCAGATATTAAAAAATCTCCAATATTGTTTTATATATACTAGTCTTGTATTGTATTGAAAAAAATAAATCTCAGTATTGTATTGTATTGTCTTGTCTTAAAAATTTGGAACAGTTCAGTACAGTTTTTCAGTTCTTTCAGTGCTAAACAATACAATACAAATAATTCAGTACTCAGATGATTTAAATTCTTAAGAAAAATCAATTCAACTAGTTTCCAAAAACCATACACTAAATTAGTATACATCAATATCAGTAGCATCTACCATGACCTTTAACAATTTTCAAATATGTCTTTATATAACATTCTTTTTATCATATCAAATCCTTAAACGAAATTGAATCATATTTTAAGAATTTTTTAAGAGAAAAAACTACTTAACATATAAAGAACAAAGTAAGAATCTCAAAATTTATATGAATTCTATGTTATCAGTTTATTTCAATTTATTTTATTGTTTATTAATTGAAAATTCATCTTTTCCATCGTTAGAATTAAAATAGTAATTAATTAGGGAAGGAAAACCACTCAACTAATTATCAAATTAAAAGAAGTTAATAGAGACAAACTATAAAGTAACTAACGGTAATATAAACATAGGCCTTCTACAATTTTCCAAGCTTTATAATCAAGTCCAACTGTAAACGTAGACATCATTTTATCCAAATTGTCTATTCTAACTACTTAAATATCAAGTAAAACTCCTTGATCAATGTCTTCTTTTTTGTCTTCCAAATGACATAATGCATACAAAGAAACTAACCTGCATAATAGGACTTCACTCTTTCTCCTTTGCTAATGCTTCAAGCTTTTTGTTATCTAACTACAGAAAATAACACACAAAAAATTCAAGAAACTTCACAAAAATAAAATTAAATACCAACTACAGAAATGAAGACAAAGCACAGATAGCCCGCAAACAAACACATGTATATATATATATATATATATACACTTAAGAGAATAGCAGCTTGCGGAAAGTGGCAAAAAATGTGATCACCAATATCCTTGGCTACATTACCAAGCTCAATATCATCAAATCTCTCATTTGCCTGAAAGTAACCCACTATCCTCAAATAACCTGAGCACCATAATATTCTTCTATCTTTTTCAAGGGGAAAAATTCAACAAACCAAAATCCCCAAATACATGTAAATATACACACAAAGCTTAACCTCCTATTGTAACATAATAAATGAAAAAAACTAGAATAACAACAATTTATCAACAATTAAATCAACTTCAGCTCATTCTATTCTACATTAGCTGAGCTGTCCAATTTCCTATGTTGTGATATTAGTTTATGATTTACCAGTCTATGAGCATAGTACAGAATGTCTTACAGGTGTGTGAACGCACAATCAATAGACTCTCAAAGTGAAATATAAGGCTTCCTAGACATTGATTAGGAGTGCAAGTTAAAGCTGAAAATATTTCTTTGTATAACAAAGTCAGTTCGAAAATCCAACCAGTTGCAGAAAAATACCTTCTTAGGGTTGAACAAATAATCATAAAGTGTATTCCCTCCCCAAATTACAGCCAAATTCTTGTTAGAAGCAGAGAAGGAATACCCAAATCACAACCGTATTCAATAATTCAGGATTGAACAATGGTTCAAGGAACTACCTGGTTAAGTGTGGAGAAGAAGAGGCGGTTGCGGCGAGACTACGGTGTGAGACTGTGCCACGGCTACAACTGTGTAACAGAGTGGAGTGTGGAGAACTAGAGGGTGGCTACAATTGGCATTAGGGCTGCGAAGGAATGGGACTTAAGCCTATGTATTTCTGGGAATGGAACTCATATGAATTTAATTAAAAAAAGTTTTAATATTTTAATTAAAAATCAAAGTATTTAAACTCATATGAATTTCTTTCAAAAAAAAAAAACTCATATGAATTCCTTTTTTTTTTTTATCTTGATTCTCCAGATTTCTCCTTAACTTTTAATTACTTAGGGCAATGTTGAATTTTTCCTAATTTTTCATTATTAATTTTAAATAGTAATTTTTAAATAACATTTAAAATACAAATTAGAAAAATATATTTTGTTAAACATTTCAAAAGCAGTTGTAGAACAATTTGGAGAAAATCTTTAAAATATGACAATGTAATTTCCATTTTTTAAAATATTTTTTTTAGTTGGAATGGAATTAAATTAAAAAAGATTCAAATATTATAATTTTTATATAATTTCCTTTATAAATTAATTTATTCATTAGCTATAACACTGTATTATTATAAGTCCTTAAGTCCGATTTTAAGTTTAAGCTACTAATACCCTAACATCATTTTCTCTCGAACTTTTTTCCTCCTTCTTTCTTTAATAACTATCTTTTTAAATAAGGATATGTGATTTTTTGTCATTATTGACCTAAAATCACTTTTCTATATTTTTTTATCAATTTATTTCTAAATAGTTATTCCACATATTTATTATTTTATTTTTTATGATTTCTTCGTTTTACTGCGGTGATTAGTTTTATCTTTTTGTTATGACGTTTAGTTTTTGTCGTCTTATTGCGATATTTTTTTTCGTAAACGATTCAGATAAATGAAACATTTTTTATCAAACTAAAATAACAATCTAAATTATGGTTATCATTATATTGCAAAACTGAAATCATATGTATTTTATTCATTATAGTATTATCAAATTTATAGGCACTAAACCTGTTAATTTTTTTATTATATTTCATCATTTATAGTTTTTATTGGATTTATATATGTTTTTATCAATATATTGCTAGTTTTAATCAATAAAATTATTTTTATTGTAAAAAAAAAATCCCAATTCAAAAAGTTTAACTATATTCAAATTTTTAGCATATTGAGCTTTAAATTAATCAACTGAAGCATCATTCAATCTGATTGAAATTAACTTTAAGTTTGATTTCATCAAAAGAATTTTGATTTATCAACTAAACCTTAAATCGGTTTAATTTAAATTCAATAAATTAATTGGATTCCAATATAATAATTAAAATTTAATTTTAGCTCCATTTTATTAATTAGAGTTTATTTATTTAATTGATATCAATTTAATCAAATTAATTTTAATAATTAAATTTCAATGTAATCAACTAAAGTTTAATTTAAGTTCAAACTTAATCAATTGAACTTCAATTTAGTTTCAATTAATGAATTGAAAATATTAATCTAACAACTGAAGTTTAAGTTGAGCTTAATTATTTGATTAATAGTTATATATTGAACCCCAATTTTATTTAAGAATAGTTTTATTCCTTATATACTTTTAACCAAGGTTATCCAATCCAGACCGATTACCGAACCGGAAAAGACAGAAGATTAGAGGTTCAACCGGAATTGAACCAGAGTCGAATTGATAATAAAATTATTTAAAAATATAATATTTGACCTATTTTATGCATAATGTAATGTTAAAATTACTTACACTGTATATATTTTACACATAACAGTATGTTAAAAATAATAGTTGTCTAATAATATTCATAATTATAGTTATCAAATAAATAGAATAATATCATTTATTTATATATTTTTTTGTTTTTAAAATTAAAATGGGTTATTATTAAAAAATAAATAAATCACATTGTGTATTTGTTTTTCAATAAAAATAGCATTTTTTATAAAAAATAAAATAATTGAAAAAACTAAATTTATAAAAAAATCAAAATACAAAATAATAAATAACATTTAAAATTTAAAATTTTGCTTATAATTCTCAAAATGGTTGTGTATGCAGGATCAAGTCCTGCTATGCCCACTTTTACTGTATTTAACATTTCACACTAAAAGCAGGTACCGGTTTGGTTGACCAGACCGGTCAAAAGACCGATTCATAGTTTTTTTGTCTGACCGATCGGTTCAACTATACACTTTTTAATGTAAAAAAATATGTATTTACTTATAAAATATTATTATTTTTCTAATAAAAGCTAATATTTTATTAAAAAAAATACATTTTTTTGCATTAAAACTGATGAAAAGTATATGAGAAAGTGTTACGAGTACTCTTTTTTAATTCAATTGAGTGTAATTAACCAATTGAATATCAATTCAAGATTAATCTAATATTAAATTCAATTCATTAATCGAATACCTATTAATCAATTAAAATTCAATTTAACCTCAATATAATTAATTTGAATTTAATTAATTATTGAACTTCTATTTATCAATTTAAATTTAATTAATCAATTTTTAAGTTAACTGATCGGAATTCAATTTTATTGATTGGAGTTCAATTAAATTAATCCAAATGATTTTCTATTTATTAATTTAGGTTTAATTGATTAAATTAATTAATTTATGATCAATTTAAGATCAAATAATCAATGGAACAACATCAATTCAATCAAATCAAATTAAATTAGCTAATTTGAACTAGTCAATTATATTACAGTTTATTAATATGCGTATATCAATTTATCATATAATTATTAATACTTCTACTATAAATTAAACTATAGCTAATTATAAATATAATGAGCTATGAAAAAGTTAGAGTAAAAAGTGAAAACTAACAATATCTTACAAATATATTTTTTGTTAGCATATTAATAAAAAATTATTTAATTATATTGATGGTGAGCTTATCTTAGATTTAAATGAAAGTCATAAATCCAATTATCTATACCACCATCATAAAATTTTAAATTTATAAAATTATTTTTAATATTGACTTTTTTTGAGATTTTTTTAATTATTTGAATTCATTGATATAGTAATTATTATATTAATTTTATTAACTAATTAATAAATTTATGATTTTTAATTATATAGATTGAATTTAAATTATTATAAATTTAATTTACATCATTTTTATATAATAAACATATAGAAATTATAAATAATGTTATATATAAATTATTTCATTCATACTATAAATATTTAAATATTAAGTTATTTCGGTTCCAAAACAGTTTAGTACAATTCTTGATACAGATATCACTAAAAGATTTAGTTCTATTAAAGTTAAAGTCGGCAGTACAATTTGGTTCAATTTTATTTAAAAATCAACAATATAATTTAGTTTTAAATTTTTTTTTCTCGATTTTCAATATAATTCGAAAAGATTCAAAATCTATATACAACTCTAATAACTAGGAGTACCAACACTAGTTTACAGATAAATTATATTATGCACATGTACAATATCATGTGTTCAAAATGAGCTCACATGGGCCATATTTTTTTAATATATTATTTAATAACTGTATATACATTATTTTAATAACAGTTGTTTTTTGGAATTTAAGGATTGTTTCATTTAATTTTTTGTTTCAATAGCTTTTTCTATTAGTTTTTTTTTTTCATTTATTTTGTTTATTGCTCCTAACAAGCCAATTTTTTCATTTTTTTGTCAAAATTTTTTTACTTATTTTGTTTTTATTGTTTGATTTGTTTTTATGTAATTATTTCATTTGATTGTAAATTGATGAATATATTTTATTTGAAAATATCATTGTGATAATTTGATTTGCAAGCATTTCAAGCAATAATAAAATATAGATAAAACAATGAAAATAATTTATGAAAACAAATAATAAATCTGCAATTATAAAATAATATATTTACAGTTATTAAATAATGAATTTGAACTTAATAAGCAAATAATCAAACATATAAGAAAAAATGAAACAAATAATAAATATATAGTTATAAAATAATGTATCTACAAAATCTAAAATTGGTAAACAAATAATCAAATATACAATAAAAAATGAAACTGATTAATAAAAACAAATGATAAATCTACAGTTATAAAATAATATATTTATAGTTATTAAATAATAATTTTATATTTATTAAAATAATATATTTACAGTTATTAAATAGTAAATTTATAAAAAAAATTAATAATTTATAATTTCCGTACGCACAAATTGATTTTTAGAATATTTAGCGCGCATACTCATAAAGTACGAAATAGAAGCGCACCTATTGCAAGTTACGGAACCAGTACCGATGGATCGGGTTTACCCAATAGGCCCAGATCATTGAGGCTTGTGGTAATGTCTTGGGCTTCGGCCTTGTAGCTGATTAACAACTGGCGATGAACAGGAGATTGGAGATCAACAAAAATAAATAAATAAATAAATTTTAATTTAATTCTTCTTTTTTTTTCATGGTTATTTAAACATTAATTTTAAACTCAAATTAATATGTAATTTTTAATTCAGGATTGTTTTGCCGCCTCAATAATATTCTACCACGAGTACATGTTGTAGAGTATAATCAATCCATGACGAACCTGTTTTAACTGTCTAGGTATGTATTGTCCAACAAAAGGAAATCGTTTTACAGCAAGTGCGCACTAGGCAAGCGCACACAGCATAACAAAGGGTTAAAACTCACTACAAAAGTGATAATAAACTAACATTCTATAGCAATAAAATAAAATAAAATAAAAAACGTGTGAATATGTGGTAATGCTCGAAGTACAGAACTAAGAAGTACAACACTAACTTAATAGTACAATTTCAAAGTAATGCTACTATCCTAAAGATTTTCCATGGGCGTAAAGGGGACATTCTTGGGTCTAGCAAGTCTATATGCTGCAAAAACAGAGAGACATACAGCCACTACCGAAAATAGAAGGGCAAATGCACTGCCAACGTCTCCTGAGCTACCTGTTACTGATGCGGTCAGAGTTGATCTACCAGAAGAGATATCTAACGGTATCCAATCACAGTTTACAGAATAATGACCAGATCCATGCCAGGGAGTCCCATCAACTGGATACCAGAATGCAACAGCTATCTTGCTAGATCCACCGATTGTAAACTGAGCATCCTGCAGGAATTTGAGAAAACAACGCATTCAAGCTTTGTTGCTGCAAGGTAATGTTTCAAAATGATAACATAATGCCATCACCCAATTTAAGTTATGACAATATAGCTTTTCAGACTGAAGTATTTGTGAAGAAAATGACTAATATATAGATGGACCTAGAACAATAAATTCACAGCATCATCAAACTAGCAGATATGCCAATAACATTCAAGGCCCACAACCTATTCTCATAAGAAGTAAATGAGGTGCAAGCAATTCTAAGATGGACCGAAATATTGACAGTAAAATTTTTTAAAATTTACTTACATTGCCTAAAAATCCTAATACATCAACTAGTTACAAACCTGTTGGAGACGATCTGTGGTTCTTATAGGCCTAGAAAATTCAAAGTAATATGTGCCCTTTTGACCATCTGAAGCGTAAGGACTATCTTCCTCTACAAAGCCTGAACATACAAAATTAAAAGATCAATTTTATTCAGAAGAATGTAGTTCTATCCCCAAACATGAAAGCACAACAAATAATCTAACAAGAGCTGAGCATGAATAGCAATACAGAACTCAAAGAGAAATAAACTAATCTATATGTTCTTGTGCTATTTCATGCCCCTTTTCAAAATACTGCACTTTTGACACACAAGGAAGCACCAATCACACAAAAGGGAAGCATGTAATTGGATATTGTAAAATAATCAATCAAAAGAAAATTTTTGCATAGCGCACGAGTTAATGTCTGTGGAACATGTGCTTATGCCAGGCAGGTCATTTGATTGATTGGCCTAATCATGTATGTCATTTCTTTTCTCTGTTTCCTAGCAAATTTGGTTTCCAGTTCCTGCAGTAACCAAGCTACACTTGGTCATACACAACTTTATCAACTATCCTCACAGATGGCCCATAAAAATTTTAATTTAGACATGCATAGAGAGATAAATAGATAGACAGTTACTTACCTGAGTGAACATCAAAGGTAGAGTGCCACCATGCTCCTTTCCAATTATTCTGTGCACTAGTATCATTTCCTGACATGGAAAATAAATTAGCTTAATAGTTATTTACCTATATTTAGGGTGCATGAGTCAAGTTATTGGTAAAGCTACTCAGATTTGACATACAGCATATTTGAATTCAACCTAATAAATTCAAGTCAAGTAGCTTGAGTAATAAATCAAGATGAGTTAAAGATATTATCTTATTTGACTCGGTGACTCATGAGCCAAGTAAAGAACATATAATTTTATATATTATACATGTCAAGAATTAGGAGTGACTGAGTGGGCTTGACAAGGAAATATTCTAGTAGACCAAAGGAAAGAAACTATTCATAAAATAGCAGAACATTGTAAAATTGATTAAACATATCTCAATGTGCCCCTAGAGTATTTTCAACATTAAGAACAAGGTGATTAATATATTCAAAAGTGCTCCGGGTAGATGCTAATAACTAGAAAACATGAAATAGACAAAAGGTCATACTTCACTTTCCAGGAGCACGTCACAAATACTATAGCAACTTCTAGATGCTCCCTGCCACTTTGTTTAGTGGCTTATCTCACTTTATTTTTGTTCTATAAATGTAGTCCCATTTTACTTTATGTTAAAAAAAACATGTTTTACCACCAATTATAAAGAAAAGCAATCAAATAATTTAATGCTAAAAATACCTGATGGACCCGTTCCATCAATGAACCTACAGTGAGGATTCCATGCATAAAGATCAACCAGATGACCAAACCTGCCCAAAGACAAATGATAAATAACAGACAGTAAGCATATTACGCAAACATCCACCTTCAAAAACATATGACTCCATTTCTTTGATGATCAACTACCTATCACCACCATTTCCACCACCATTGTCTATCGGATTCCCTCCATAGAGCCGTCCCGGAATAGCATTTCCGATTGAGAAGTGCATGATGTCAACTTCATGGCCTTTGCAAGTTTTGCTGGTGCAAGCATCAGCTCTTTCCTCACAACCACCCATCTAAGAACACCAGAAAACAGATAAGAAGAAAAAACTTATGATTATGACAACACCACAATCATCACTATAGCCACTTACATTGTGATAGGCAGCATGGTCACCAATTGGAAACATTAAGGCCACAGATGGGCATTTATTGTTATATCTGCAATGAATACAGAGAAGAAACTCAATCCAATAAAATCCTTCTAAGTCATGAAATCAAAGAACCACTATTCAGATATAGCAGAAGATGCAGTCCCTTGATTATCCCCCTGAGTATGGACTGACAAATCGAGGCAAGAGTTCAACGTGATCACGACCAAATAAAATCTTAGCTCACGTAGCAAATAGGTAACACAACCTTAAAATGATAAATCAAGCCCGCTACTTATTTCCCTTAAATCAAGGTGCCTTCTATAGTTGATTTTGAATCACTTTGTTTGTATTTTGTCCTTATTACCATAAGATTAGATTTCTAGCATTTCATCTAGCTATAGTTACCAACAATGTACACATTACTTTATTAAAAACAAAGGAATGGTATAATCTCCCTTGAATCAAATCTTGATCCGCTTTATGAATATCCAATCATATCCATTTATAAACAGTGGTAATAGCAATTCACCCCAGCTACATGCGTAATTTGGGCATGTTAACTAGATCAAATACTAAAAGAATAATATGTATATTACTGCTATGATTTTGAAAGGAAGTTTACCCTTTGGAGTAGACGTAATTACCATCAACTTGCAGCAAGAAGAACACATCTTTGCCATCGTGCAAGGCCTGTAAAAAGTCACCAACCGTATATTAAATATTAAAAACAAATTCAAAACTAGATCGATAAAAGCTCAACATAGGCCTATTTATAACTGATTTAAGCATTGCACTTAAACTTTATGCAGAACATACATCAAACACTTGTAATTCACATACAGATGTTTAAAGCGTTACCTACCTTAACGGTCAATTTTCCATTCTTATACTCTTTATCCTCATCTGGGTCAAGAGCAGGACGGAGAGAGAACTCGGAGCCATCAATGTCCTTCCAATCATCGGCGTCGCCATCGAGGGTGATGAGACCCGGCATGAAATCGGCTTGCAAACCGATTCCAGCATCCGACTCGCAGGTCCAGTCACCCGACTCCTGATGCGAACTTGCCCACCGGATCGAAACGGAGCTCAGAACCAAGAGCAACAACCATGGTTGGACCATTGTAAGGGAGTTGGTAGACAGAGCAGAGCACAGGGTTGATGTGGCGTGTTTTGGCCAGCATTTCTTGGGCGGCTTCAGCTTCTGGAATAAATTCGTGATTGTCTTTTCGTTTTTTGAATAGTTTGTACTAATATTTCAGATCTGTACTCCTGTCTATCGTGGAAATGGATAATTAGTGGCAGCTTGAAATTGTAAGCGCCGAAAAAAAGAAAAATGTATTTTTAATTTTGGAAATTCCTTTTATAGAATTTGATAAATATATATTTTTTTTAAAAATAAATTTGAAAAAAATAATTTATAAAAAATTAAAAAAATAATCAATTAAGAGTTCGTTTAGAATTGAGTTTCGGAAAAATACTTTTTGAAAAAAAAATTTATATTTTTAATTTTGAAAATTATTTTTCGTAGAAACATATATATATATATATATATTTTTTAATAGCATATTTAAAAAAAACAATTTATAAAAATATTAATCAATTAAATAAAAAAAATTTATTTTACAACTCTCAACAACAATCCTAAAAACCAATGTCACATGCTTATCTTTTAATTCTATAGCTTCTCTTTACTTGTTTGTTAGATATTAACTTCGCCTGAGTAAATTAATTATTTTACTTATATGGTATGAGCAATTGCTTCATTTATCATAAATATTTTAAATTGCTGCTAATATTATCAAATTATGGAGATGATGGTCGAAACACCAAACATTCCCAATTCTTATAAATGAGCAACTTATATGGCTCGACCAACTAATACATCTATCATAATAAATTTATTAAACTGCTCTTAATATTAGTGGATTATAGAGATGATGTTCCAATACTAAATATTCTCAATTCTTATAAATGAGTTAATTATATGACACGACTAACCCATGCATCTATCATAATAAATATATTAAAGTGCTATTAATATTAGTAAATTATGGAGATAATGTTTGAATGCGAAACATTCCCAATTTTTACAAATGAATTACTCAGTACAATTTATGTATTTACCATAAATATATTAAACTGCTACTAATATTAGTGAATTATGAAAATGATGTTTGAATACGAGACGCTCTCAATTCTTATAAATAAGTTACTTATATAGTACAACTAACTCATGCATTTATTGTAAATATATTGAACTGCTACAAATATTAGTGAATATAGAAATGATGTTCAAAACGTATAAACAGTGGCAGAGTCATATATAGTTAAGGATGGACAATTATTTTTTCTTAATTTTTTAAAATAGATGTAATAATATTTACAAATTTATACATTTTTAATATTTTTTCTCTTCTAAAAAAAATATACTTACCTTCTTAATTCTGAGATCCCCTGAAAAAATAAATTTGACCTCTAGGCTCTAACTCTGGAGACACAGGTGGGTTTGAAATGCATAAAAATTAATCAACTTTGTACGAAATTCAAATGCATAAACAGATTGCACACTTGTACGATTCATTGCATAGTAGTAATAGTGTCATTGACGTAAATGGATAATTAGTGGGCCTCTCTATGGTTTAGAAATCGCTAAATTAGATGAAACTAATTAAAAATAGGAAAATTTATGCTATCGGAAATTTTTTTCAATTTTATCTATAGATTTTTTATATTTTTATTCTTATTTTTGGTATTTTTATTTTTATCTATATTTTTTTAAATACTAAATTTTAATATTTAATTAACATATTTTTCATTTAATTAAAATATAAAATAATCAGTTTTCACATTTTAAATATGAATTAATAATTTTATTAACCTACAAGACCAATATTTATCTTTATGTATGTATTTATTTATTTTTAATCATTATTTGATTAACTTAATTAAAAAAAATATAAACTTGAATTTAATTAATTTAATTATCAAATTAAACTCTGGACAAACCTTAATTAAAAAAATGAAAGTTTATATTTAATTAACTTAATTAAGATTATTTACTTTAATAAATCTTGGATAGATTCTTGGATAAATTTATGGTAGACCTTTGATAAATCTCAGATAAATTTTAGATAAACTTTAGGTAATTATTGAGTAAACTTTGTGTAATTTTAATTTTTATTAATTTTCTAATAAATATTGGATAAATATTGGGTATAATTTGAATAATTTTAAGTAAATTTTTGATAAATATTTTGTAACTTCAATTTTCATTAATCTGTGGTAAATATTGGATAAATCTTGAGTAACTATCGAGTAAATCTTGATAAATTTTTAAGTAAATATGGTGTAAATTCAACTTCATTATTTTTTTAGTAAACATTAGATAAATATTGGGTATAATTTGAGTAAACTCTAAGTAAATATTTGAAAAACTTTTTGTAAATTCAATTTTCGTTAATTTGTGGTAAATCTCAGAAAAATCTTGGGTAACTGTTAAGTAAATATTGATAAATTTTTAAGTAAACCTTGTATAAATTCAACTTTTATTATTTTTTCAATAAATATTGTATACAATTTGAGTAAGTTTTAAGCAAATATTTGAAAAACTTTTTGTAAATTCAATTTTTATTAATTTATGGTAAATATTTAATAAATTTAGTGTAAATTTTGGATAAACAATGATTTTGGATGATTTTGACATTTTTGAAAAAAATTTTAAGCGCTCGATATTTTTGAAAAAAACTTTATGGGACAATATTTTTACAATTATCTTTTATTTTTTACTATTTTTGTAAAATTCCCTTAAAAATATACTAAATCAAAGTCAATAATTAATTAGCTTTTAAACTTAGAATTATAACATTAAAAAAAATCCATAATTAATTGAATGTATGCAACTGTTTATGATGATTATGTTATAAATATTGGTGAAAGTGTCTTAATAATTATTTCGTAATGAAAGTTCAAGTGTAGAGCTAAAAATTATAAACTTTCGATCTATGTATATATTCCTATTCGTAATTATATATACAATAGGCCATGTTTTGTTTGTGGAATAGATTAAGGAATAGAATAGTTATTCCATATAAAATAGTTATTTCATGTTTTAATTTAAATTTAATTAAATAATAGTTATTTTATGAAATTGTTATTCTTCAATTTCATTAAATATATATTATATGATAAAGTAAAAAATAATTATTTGATACTACAAATAATATCATCTCTTATCACTACAACCGCCTCCACCCTCCTCCATCCACCGCCATCGCTTTCCATTCACCATCACCACCACCACCACCAACCACTCATAACCACCACCACCACCACTACTATTTATTTATCACTATTCACTTATTTACTACCACTATACTTATTAATATATATCATATTAAAATATAATTTCATTTAAGAATAATTAATCTAGACTTATGAAATAAAGCATGAAATATTAATTATTTAGGAATAGTTATTATAGGAATATATATTCCATTCCTTAAGAATTATAATTCTATTTTACATTATTTCATTCTATGAACCAAACACAGTCTTAGTATATTTGTTTAGCCAATATTTTCTAAAAGAAAAAATCCATGTGAATCATAAAAATTTAGGTAAAAAAGCAATTT
The DNA here is from genome assembly GCA_949630135.1 of Balakata baccata. Classification (NCBI taxonomy): domain Eukaryota; kingdom Viridiplantae; phylum Streptophyta; class Magnoliopsida; order Malpighiales; family Euphorbiaceae; genus Balakata; species Balakata baccata. The sequence goes on from CATIWF010064197.1 coordinate 31,017, forward strand.
AGTTATACTGGATGCAATTATTTGTTAACTAATGGTATTATGAAGATAAAGAAAAAATATTAATTTAAATACATAATTACTTATTTTTAAAATGTTAAATTAAATATCAGTTTTATGATCAATCAAATTGAAATAGTGGTTCAATTTTATAATAATATGTATGGGTTTCATGAATTTTTATAAAAATAACTTTCAGAATTTTAAATATATTATGACTCCCTTAATTATTAGTTGCATGAATAACAACTAGGAATATATTTTGATAAGTGTTAATTTCTGTGTCCAATGGAACGAAGGGATGATACTTCTCTCTATCATTTTATTCAACATTCAAAAACAACTTGGCCAAGGCGCCATCTAATTGATTTTATACTTCATTTCATAATCATCATATGTTCTATTGTTTTTGAGGGCTATGAATTGCCAAAATTGTTGAGGTGGGCAATGGCTTGCACTTCTATTTGTAAACTAATAATATCTATTACTAATGTTTCAGTTTCTCGAGGAAATAATATAACCTTTATCATAATTTTTTCAGCATTTTGACTGGATGGGGGAAAACACAGCAAAATGAGGGATATTTCTTAGTTTGTAGTGTTAAAAAAAACTAATTACAAATTTGTAGTAATTTTTTAATAATTTTTAAATTTATAGTAATTTTAATAGTAATTTCAGAATTGTATTAGTTGACTGATGCGTTAGCCATTTGGATTAGCGAATCAAGTGGCATACCATGTCTGTGTGGCAGCACAATCCTGCATGTCCCTTCATTTATTACTTTATTTCATTTATTTATTAAATTTTATTATTTTATTAATTTTATTAATTATTTTTTGTTAATTATTTTAAAAAAATGAAGATATAATTTATAAATTAAAGTTTAATAAATTATATTTAGTAATAGTTAAAGAAATTAAATGAATAAATTATAAATTAAAGTATTTAGAATTTAATGATATATTAGCTAAAATTTAGGAAATAATAATTTCTAAAAATTTTGAGGGATAAAAAATATAGAGCAAATTTATAAAAATTGTCCAATAGCAAATTTTGTTTGGACATTATTTGCTCTAAAAGTTATTATTATTATTATTGCATGATCATTAATTGTTAATTAAATTTTGGTTAATTATTTTTTAGAAAAATAAATACACAATTTATAAATTAGAGATTGATAAATTAAACTTGCTATCTAATGAATAAATTAAATTTCACATAAAGCATGTAGAATTTAATTATGTATTAAGTAAAATGTAGGAAATAAATTGTGATAAAAATGTAGTAAAATTTCACATAAATTTTTTAGTCATAAAATGGTAGTTGGACTACTGGGTCAGGCCACCTGGCGTGCATGCGCCAGCTCAACTGGCGCACGCATAATAGGTGGTGCGCGTGCCATTTAAATTAGCGCACGTCTTCCTCTCTTTCCTAAATCTATCATAAATTTGTAAATAATTTTATATATGCTATAAATGTGTAAATTAAATTTTTAATTACCATATTTTTTAAGAAATATCCTGCAAAATGGTAGGTGATAGTGCACTAAGGCGAGGTGTAGAAGCACTTCTAACAAGCATGGGTGCACCCTTTAGGTTAGCAAAATGCAATTTAGGTCGATTTATATCAACAGGACCTGTTGTGGCTGCCTGGTTAAGAGAGGCCGGCACATTGAAATTGCTTGTACTGCACGATGATATTACTCATTCAGAAAATGTGAGGTTTGATCAAATCTTTAACTTTCTAATGCTTCAGTTGTAGCAATATATGTATCATTTGCACATTTTCATCTTGTTCCCTCTATCAATGTATGGAATCTCCTCAAGTCATGAAAAAGATACCTCAACCTCTCTTTCTCTGCACGTGTGCATGCGAATTGCCAGCTAGCTGTTCACGTAATGCAGTTTATGCACTCTATATGAGTGCCTTACCATTGACGTTAGTTCATTATAAAAAGAAAAAAGAAATCATTTTTGCACTATGTATGCTTCCCTTGGGCCGCTGGTTGGAAGCGATTAGTCTGCTGATAAGAAGTAAATTATTGTACAAAATGCCGAATTCAAGACCCCTTTCCAAGATAAAGAGTTGTTTAAAAAACAAACAAACAAACAAACTATAAAAACAGCTTATTTTTCTGTTTTAGTTCATTAATATATATTTATTCATAAACTTTTTACTTATAGAAATGAAAATTAAAGTAAAAAAAAAATCAGATGGTGCTTTGTTAATGAAAATGATGAAAGGAGCTTTAATAAATATTTATAAATGGTTCAAAAAATGAATGGTGCCTCTCAGTTTCGTAGAGTTGTGATTTAGCTGTTGTTCTTTTCTTTCCTTTCTTACAAAAAAAAAATGGATGGAAAGATAAAATCTCCAGTTCATTGCGGATATTATTGGGAAAATTATCTCAAATTTTTAATTTTCTTTTTATATGGTGGTTAAATCTCACTAAGTGTATAAATATATTGAACCTAATTTTTTTAAAAATAGATTTTAAAAGAAATGAAGAGTTGACATGATTTTACGAGAACTCAATTTATTTAATGAGTTTCATATGAAAAAAATTGAAAATGGTTATATTCAGAAAAAATTATATTTTTTATACTTTAAAGTAAAAGTAGAAAAATAAGAATATTTATTTTATTTTTTTTCCTGAAGTTGGTTGTTATATGGAACTCTTTTTTAGAAAAAAATAAAATAAGACCTAATATGATTCCTCATTTGAACTTGAATAACTTGCACAGCATGTAATCAGTACATCAGAAAGAAATATCGGGGGCTCGCATCACACATACTAACTTGTACACACGTAACACTAACAGGCTCTATTTTTTGAAAGTGGAATTCTACAGTGCATCGGTACTTTAAAACTATTAAATTATAAATTTTTAATTTTATTTTTTAGTAATAAATAATTAAAATAAAAAATAAATAATCTAATAATTTTAAAATATTTTATATAATTTATACTGGATGTACTACATAATTTATTTTTTTAAAATAAATTTTGAAATGTTATAAATAAGAGGAATTTTATGATACATTCGGTATAAATTATATTAAATTTTTATAAATTTTTAATTTAATCTATAAATAATAAATTATTAAAATTAAAAATTAATAATTCATGGCGATAAAACATACTGTATAACTGTACCAATGAAGCTTTCCTATAAATAATTCATTATAATTGGGAGGAAAAAATCCAATCCACTTTATTGGGTCCACCACGCCCTCATAAATAATTCTGAGCAATTAATTGCTCTGTTCTCACACGTATTCTTTTGATCATCATTTTCGTTTCCCGTCATCTAAGAGAAAGTGGGGTACACCATTAATCTCTGTGGCTATAACACGGAACGCCTTAAATTAAAGGCACGTACACACGACTGAATTTGTGTTGTTTATCTAAATTATTTATTATTTTAAATTTTTTTTTTAAAATTTTTAAATTTATAGTTATTTAAATAGATATTTTAAATGTGTAGCAATATTCATCAGTCCAACTGAGGTGTGGTAATATTCAAGTGGCGCACCACATTTTATGTGCATGCATGTATAATGATCCAATTTTTTTTATTTTTTTTATTAAATTTTATTAATTATTTTATAAAAAATTACAATAGGATTTATAAATTAGATTTTAATAAATTATATTTAGTAATAGTTAATAAAAATTAAGTAAATAAATTAAATTAATAAATTATAAATTAAATCATTTAGAATTTAATTATAAATTAAGTAAAATTTAAAAAATAATAATTTATAAAAATTTTTAGAGATAAAAAATATAAAAAAAATTTATAGAAGTTAAATTTTTTTTCACGCATCATATAAAATTTTACCCACATTATTATTATTATTATTATTATTATTATTATTTACCTCATATATTTTATTAAAAGTTAATCCGAATTATTATTATTAATTATTTATTAATTAAATTTTGGTTAATTTAAAAAAAATTATTGTATGCATTGAATTGAAGTGACGCCACATAGTTTGTGTGCACTATTTCAACTATGCGCGAGTTGAAGTGGTGCATACAAGCTATGTGGTGTCACTTCAACGCGTACGCCAATCCAACTAGCACACGTCTTTAAAATTACTTTATGTACACTAATTAGACTAGCATATACCACCATAAATTTATAAATACTTTTAAAATTACAATAAATTTATAAATATAAAACCCTAATTTAAGAATTATCCCACTTTTAAAGTTTGTTTGCTTTATATCTCCAGGTGCTTCAAGAACTGCCTTACACTTTTTCTCCAACCTAGTGGGAAGAACTGTAGTCTGTATTTTTTTCACATTATTCTGACACGTTTTCTTTTACTGGAAAATGACTTGCGGCGGCAGAAGAATAATGCAGTCGACATCCACAGTAAAGCATTAATTTTTTTTATAGTTTTGTCACCACATGAAGAATGTCACTCTTCCTTCTTGAGCTATAAATACTGTTATTCCCTCAACATTTGCAACAAGCAATATCATTCGTTTATTGAGTTCCATCTCTTCTTTTCTATCCAAATTTTTGAGTTGCATCTGGCTCTTTCCTTTTGTAAGCTTTTGTTTCCATTTATAGAAATTGAAGATGGGGAGGTCATTAGCTATTGTTGCTAGTGTTATAATGCTATTCCTACTGATGATTATGCTAACAAAAATATCATATGGACGAAAGTTATAAGGAGAGCCTATTGTCATTCACAAGGCAAATTGTGGTGGTAGTAATGGAGCAACTAGTGGTGTAGGAGTTGGGGGTGGTGCTAGTGGTGGAGCTGGTGTAGGAACATGAGGTAGTGTTAGTGGTGTTGGAGGTGTAGGAGCTGGGGGAAGTCGTAGTGGTGGTGGAGTGGAAGTTGGGGGTGGTGGTATCAGTATTGGAGCTGGAAACGGTGTAGGGATAGTGGTGGAGGTGTAGATACAGGGGATGGTGTAGGAGCTGGAACAGGAACAGGTGTAGGAACAAGGGGTGGTATAGGTGGTAGTGTAGGAGTTGGAGGTGGTGCTGGAGCAGGCACTAGTATAGGAACTGGAGGTGGTGCTGGTACAGGAACTGGTGTAGGAACAGGAAGAAGTGTAGGAGCTGGTGGTGGTGCTAGAGCAGGAACTGGTGTGAGAACAGGGGGTAGTATAGGAGGTAGTGTTGGTGCTGGAGCAGGAGCAGGAGCTGGTATAGGAACAGGAGGTGGTGTTGGTGCTGGTGTCGGAACTGGAGGTGGTGTTGGAGCAAGCACTAGTATAGGAACTGGAGGTGGTGCTGATGCAGGAACATAAAGTAGTATAGGAGCTGGTGGTGGTGCTGGAGCAGGAGCTGGTGTGAGAACAGGGGGTAGTATCGGAGCTGGAGGTGGTGTTGGTGCTGGAGCAGGAACTGGTATAGGAACAGGGGGTGGTGTAGGAGCTGGAGGTGGTATTGGAGTAAGAACTGGTGTAGGAACTATGGGTAGTGTAGGAGCTAGAGGTGGTGCAGGAGTAGGAGCAGGAGCTAGAAGTGGTGTTGGTGTTGGAGCAGGAACTGGTGTAAGACCAGGAGATAGTGTAGGAGCTGGAGGTGGTGTTAGAGTAGTAACAGATGTAGGAACAGGGAGTGGTGTAGGTGGTAGTGTAGGAGTAGGAGGTGGTGGTGGAGTGGGCACTGGTGTAAGAATAGGAGATGGAGCTGCAACAGGAACTGGTATAGGAACAGGAGGCGGTGTAGGAGCTAGTGGTGGTATTGGTGCTGGAACAGGAACTGGTGTGAGAACAGGGGGTGGTATAGGAACATGGGGTAATGTAGGTGATGGTGTAGGAGCTGGAGGTGGTACTAGTGTTAGAACATGAACTGGTATAAGAACTAGAGATAGTGCTATTGCTGGAACTGGTGTAGAAATAGGATGTGGTGTAGGTGTAAAAGCAGGCGGTGGTGTTAGAGGAGGTAGTCATGTTACGAGTAAATCTGGAGAAAGTATATAAAAGAAAAACATTATTATGACTTTTAGATAAGACTTTAGATAAGATTTATTATATTATATTGTTACTTTCTTTTTTTTTTTTTTTGTGTGTTTAGAGAGTCTTGATTTCAAGACTTTAAGGAAGTGTTATACTCCCATTTGCCACTAGAATACATGTTAGTACTTCTATAATGTTATGGTTTGTAATGGCCAATTTGAATACTATACTAAATAAAGGGGGTAAAGATCCGTCTATGCGAGTTTGTAACGTTCATCCATTTCCATGTATTTTGTGAAAATTCATAGTTCATGTTACAAAATAGAACATAAATTATCGTAATTTTTCTCTTTTTTACTTTGAATATATATTATCTGAAGAGAGAGCAACAGCAATCTCACTCATGGTGATGAACATAATCCCCAAAATCCCAACCTTGAAGTAGTACAACATAAGATAAGAATTTAGTTGTGAATAATTACAAGCTCTTCTATTTTTCTGTCTTTTGTAGGTATAGAAATTAGGCTGAAAATATGTCTCAAAATCCCAGTTATATTTGAGAAATATGTGCTTTGATAAATTAATAAAATAGCATGTGGATAAAATTAAGAATTTATTTCTTATATTGAAATAATTAGAAACACTGAAATTAATGTTTTTTCTGAAATTCGCAGCTTGCCATTTGTTTTGTTACACACGAACAGTGTCAACGTAAGAATTTTCCCACATGACAGTAATTAATTAGAAGGAATTAGGCATCTTTTCAAGCCAATCATCTTCATTAATAATGTAAGAAATGTGCAAAAACTTGTTAAGCTCATCTGCACTGGGTTTCTTTTCCCAGGGAACTCGGTTCGCAGTGTTGGCCCTTGGTCCGCTGTTATTGTCCTCTACATTGGTAAAATTTCTTCTGCAGCACAGTTTTCTTAGGTTGTTAGCTTGATTCATTATGGGCTGAATTTAGATAAGAATTGTTCAGCGTCTTACTCGTGACCAACGTATTGCCAAGCATTCCAACCTTCAGGAATAATCACATCTGGCATGAAAGTTTCATGGAAAATGACTGTAGAATAAGGTTCCCAAGCTCTTCCAAGAAATGTTTTACCTTTGCCACCTATTGCACATTTTTTGAAAACAAAGCCACCTGGTATCTGTGGCCATTCCTTCTTATGTGCTGTGATACTTCCATGTAACCCTGGTGTATACCTTTCCAAGTTCAGTGCTATTGCACATTCCTGCACATTTTGCATGCAAAAGTAAAACATTTTCACAATAAACACTAATTAATTTATGTAAAGTAAATAAAATTTATTATAATTATTACCTCATAAATAGATTGGCCTTTGCTGAAAATGAAATCAATAGCACCTTGAATATAGCATCCCTTAACATAATGACGACCCAGTTGGTCATATAAGGTATCTTGTACTCCTACAAATGCACATTGATGGAATGCCGTTTTATCCCCATGAATTCTTGCTGCTAGTAGCTTGTTTCAGTGTGTTATTTTTTCCCAAGTTACATGTGTTCTAATGTTCAGAAAAAGAAAAATTATCAGAAAACAAAATAAAATGTTTTATGGGTAAATTTCAAAAAGCACAAGTGAATAATATTGTACGATTTAATCTCCACCTTGATTGTTATGCCTTTGACTAAAATGTTTTCAGGATATGAGGTGAAGGTAGTGGTATAGGCAGGATCATCCCATTTAAGAATTGTTAACTTCATGCCTGCTCCCTCTAGAAAAATGGAGATAATTCTTCATCTTTTTTGCTTGAGAATTAAGAAATGGCCAGGAGGAGGATTTCTATACATAATCAGAAATGGAGAGTCAACCCCATCTGATTTATGTTTCCTTAATAAGATTTTATTAGTACTACTCTCATCCTAGGTTAACACATGTATGTCAAGCAACCAAATCCACAATTATATAAGGGAATTTTTCTTTCTACCTTATATTATATCCTTATATAATTCAACCAATCCAACTCAACATATGCCTCTTTTTTTTTGAAACACAGACGAACTAACAGAATATTGTTTTTTGTTTTTTAATACATATGCATAGGAAGAGAAATGTTACTTATTCCAACACTTTTTATCTTAACTTATATAAAATACTTGTACTTTATCCACCTATCCACTTATTTTATTTAACTTGCATTAAAAGTACAAATATTTTGTACAAATTGAGATAAAAAGTGTTGAGACAAGTATCATTTGTTATATATATATAGTCCGAATTTAAATTTTGGAATGCCCTTTTTTCAAGCTAGCCTGACTTAGAAGACTTATATCATGCACCCCGGTCTATAGAGTATTATGAATTAAGAGTTCATCACACATGTAAGAGGCGGTTGCAGTTTTGTAAATAAAATAAATTTACACAGCTATTAAACATACTGTGACAATTTCGTAAATATTCATCGTCCGATTATTGAAAAGGTTCATTACTTTATTAATAAATATTTATTAATTCATTAAAAAAGATTCATTATGAATAAAATAAAGGTTTATTAGTTTATTACTGCAAAAATTAATAAAAATAATATAATATTCATTAAATTATATACATAATACATATTCATCGAAGATGATTTAATCGATTTATATCTATAAATCAAAATAAAAGTCGTAAATATTCATCATCTGATTATTGAAAAAGGTTCATTACTTTATTAATAAATATTTATTAATTTATTAAGAAAGATTCATTATGATTAAAATAAATGTTCATTAGTTTATTACTACAAAAATTAAAGAAAATAATATAATATTTATTAAATTATATACATAATGCATTTTCATCAAGAGGATTTAATGGATTTATATCTATAGATTAAAATAGAAAAAATCGTAAATATTTATCATCCAGATATTGAAAAAATATTAATTACTTTATTAAAAAATGCTCATTAGTTTATTAAGAAATATTCATTATAAATAAAATAAAAGTTCATTAGTTTATTACAACAAAAATTAAAGAAAATAATATAATATTTATTAAATTATGTATATAATGCATTTTGTTTCAAGATTCTTGGTTTATTAGTAATAAAAAAAAATTCATTAATTTATTGAAAAATATTCATTACGAATGAAGTCAAGATTTATTAGTTTATTTGTAAAATGTTAATTAGTCTGTTAATAAAAGTTCATTTCTTATATTAATACAAGTTCATTTTATTTCATTGTGTACTTAATTTAATAGATATTTTTTGTATTTTGATCTGTATATATAAATTCATTAAATCATTTTCAAAGAAATTCAAAAAGTAATAAAAAATTGAGATAAAATGCACCAAAAAATAACAAATCGCATATGAAAAATACAATAACTACTAATTTTATTTTAGAATAAAATGAACATTTGTTGATGAAATAATGAATAGTTTACTAATAAGCTAATAAATCTTTTACTAATAAACTAATGAACCTATATTAACAAATAAATATGAGTAAATTTGCTTTATTTATAAAATTACTACCGTATTTTATTACCACTCACACATTCCATATAATTTGCCCCCAACTTAAGACATTGATCCTTTTTATGTTGGGCCTAACCTTGAGAACTAGGGGCCCAATTTATTAATGAGCTGGCCCATGTGGAAAGAAAAGAAAATACCAAACGACTTCCTCTTTTTTTTTTAGTAATCATAATAAAAATAACTAGAAATTAATTAATTAATATTTAAGTCTATAATAAGCAACATTAACATAAAAAAAAATTACGTTAAGAGTTGGTTTTGTCCACCTACAACTTTGAAATTCCTTGCCAAGTAATATGGTTGTTTGCCTTGCTTGATAAAAAACAATACACAAAAATATTAAGATTACATGTTAGTAGGATTAATTCTTTGGAAACCTAACTTCACTAATTAACTAATTAATTCGAGAAGAATATGAATTCAAAATTAAAATGTATTTGTTAATTGGTGGACTACACAATAATAAGAATAGTCATTTTCTTATGCGTACAATAAAATTAAAGTAATAATATAAAAAGATGGCAACAATATATTTTGAACTAATGGGTTATTTTATTTTCAAGGATATTCATGGCCAATTTCATTTGTGGACAAAACATATAAGAATATATCTTTATGTTTGCCGGCACGTGGCAGGAGTTGATATAATCATCAATTCTTTTTAATTATACCAATTCCAAAGAAACAAAATTGAATCCAAATATTCTCATAAACTTCATGTATGTCACAGGGATCAGTTTATCCAGCTGGTTGTTGTACGAGGGGGAATAACCATCGATGTACGTGAGTGGATAATTCACGGCTCTTACATAAACTTCAATAATGTCAATAATAGAGGAAGGAATATGCAGTTCAAAAATGAATACCAATATATATGAATTAGGGCATCACAAAACTCTCATAGCTTTTTGAATTTGCCTTCAGTCGCAGAATCCATACTTATAAAAGTGTACCGTCTTTCTTATATGCGGCTATCAGCTAAACATGATTATAGAGATTATATGGTAATTTTATAAAGCAATCAAATATTCCTGAGTATGAAGTGGTTCACTCTGATGGCTATTGGCTAGTCCATAAGAATATGGGAAGCAATGGATTCTTATCAAAGGAAAAATTTTTTAAAATATTTCATATTCAAAATTAGAACAACATATTTATTTATAATATTTTATATTATAAAAATGTGATTAAGTTCTACAGTCTATTAAGACTCTAATGAATAAAAAAGATGTGATTAAGTTTCATAATATAATTTAATTCAGGAAAAATATTGTCCTTGATTTCTCTAATTAGACCGTAAATTTTGTAATTCACAATCTAAGGAGTCCAGAGGAAAAATAAAAAAAAGTCATTTACTTTCCATGCAAACCCTTTACAAAGAACAGAGAAGGCATAAAGTAAGCATCGAAAAAAGCAGAAGACCTAATATCACCAACCGGCCAGACCTTATCTTGGATGTAGCTTACTTGATTCTTTTTTTTCAATTCAATTTCTCAACAAATCCATTTCTCATTTCCGTCTATATATATGTGATCACCCTTCCCATTATCCTCTGTGCAAGCAAATTCATCTTCTCTTCTGAGCTTACTAGCCAGTTTAATTCCGTAGCTCTTTTAAGTAATCCTCTGTGTGATCCTGTGATCTTCTTCCTTAAACTTCGTAACTCGTGTTTCCATATTAGTGAAGTGTGTATATCAAAGATTGAACATTCCATATTTGTGAAATTTCCTTTACTGTTTGTAGAATCCATTTGGGATATCCCTAACGGTTCTTTGAAATTTTCCTATATATATAAAATCTGTCTTCTTCTCTTTCGTAGTGCAAGCAAGGTTCTTGTTCTCTAGTCTTTATTCATCGCTCTGTTTTTACCTCTGTTTTACTCTGTTTTTTTTTCTCTTCGCTATGGCTCCTCCTAATGATACCCCTAATTTGCTAGCGAAAGTCCAACGAACGGGGAGTTTAGACAGAAACTTTGACTTATCGAATGGCAAGTTTAGTATTAAAGGGTTTCCATTGCTCTCTGATGTTCCAAACAATGTCACTTTTGCTCCTTTTTCGTCTATCTGTAACTCCTCTGAGTCTGATGCTCCACTTCCCCTGATCCAGCGTGTCAATTCTTTGTCTCACAGGGGTGGATTCCTTGGGTTCCACAAAGATTCAACGTCTGATAGATTGATTAATTCCCTAGGAAAGTTCACTGGTAGGGAATTTTTATCCATTTTTAGATTCAAAACATGGTGGACAACCATGTGGGTGGGTAGTTCTGGTTCTGATTTGCAAATGGAAACCCAATGGGTTCTATTAAATGTTCCTGAAATAAACTCTTATGTCATAATAATACCCATAATTGAAGGTAGTTTCAGGTCTGCTCTTCTTCCTGGAGACGACGGGCATGTGATGATTGGCGTTGAAAGTGGTTCAACCCAAGTCAAATCATCCTCTTTTAATGCTATTGCATATGTCCATGTCTCTGAAAATCCTTACAACATAATGAAAGAAGCCTACAGTGCTCTTAGGATCCATCTTAATACCTTCAGGCTACTGGAGGAGAAGTGTGCTCCTACTCTTGTTGACAAATTTGGATGGTGCACGTGGGATGCTTTCTATTTGACTGTTGAGCCTGCTGGCGTATGGCACGGTGTTAATGAATTTGTTGAAGGTGGTGTTCCGCCGAGATTTATAATCATTGATGATGGTTGGCAAAGCATCAATCTTGACGGCGAAAACCAAAATGAGGATGCCAAAAACCTTGTTCTTGGTGGGACTCAAATGACAGCAAGGCTCTATAGACTAGAAGAAGGCGAAAGATTCAGGAACTACAAGGCAGAATCTATGTTGGGTCCTAACCCTCCTCTTTCCTTCGATCCAAACAAGCCTAAGAATCTGATTTCTAAGGCGATTGAGCTCGAACATGCTGAAAAAGACCGCAACAGGGCAATCCAATCAGGTGCAACTACTGACTTCTCAGCTTTCGAAAGTAGAATTCAGCAACTGAAACAAGAATTGGAGGCCTTGTTTGGTGGAGAAGAAAACAAAATTGGCAAACCAAACTGTGGGAATTGCTGTTGCAAATCTGAAGAAAAATATGGTATGAAGGCATTTATTAGTGATTTGAGAAAGAAATTCAAAAATCTGGATGATGTATATGTGTGGCATGCACTGTGTGGTGCTTGGGGTGGGGTTAGGCCACAATCTATACCTCATATTAAATCAAAGATTACGCCTTGCAAAGTGTCTCCTGGTCTCGATGGAACAATGGATGATCTTGCAGTGGTTAAGATTATTGAAGGTGGGATTGGTCTTGTTCAACCTGATCAAGCTGGACAATTCTATGACTCTTGGCACTCTTACCTTGCTAGTTCTGGTATTACAGGAGTCAAGGTTGATGTCATTCATGTAAGTTATCCATAGATTTAATTTGAGCACCCATTTAATCATATTTTATTTATTTTTATATCATTTAATTTCTGACTGAATTTTTGAAAAATTAATGCAGACACTTGAATATGTGTCTGAAGAATATGGAGGGCGTGTTGAACTTGCAAAGGCTTATTACAAGGGTCTGTCGGATTCTTTGTCGAGAAATTTCAAAGGAACCGGGCTTATCTCCAGCATGCAACAGTGCAACGATTTCTTGCTTCTGGGGACAAAGCAGATTTCCATAGGAAGAGTAGGTAAGAATAAGCTAGCTTTAATTGATAATTAAAATGTATTATATATTAATTTCTGATGAGACCCAATAAGCTCACTGATTGATCTATCTCTATATCATTAATTTGAATATAATTAATTAATTAATTTTGTTTAATTTGTGGACACAATTAATACGCATGTAGGTGATGACTTCTGGTTCCAGGATCCAAATGGGGATCCGACAGGAGTGTATTGGTTGCAAGGAGTACATATGATCCACTGTGCCTATAACAGCATGTGGATTGGGCAGATTATACAACCAGATTGGGACATGTTCCAATCTGATCATGTGTGTGCCAAGTTCCACGCTGGATCAAGGGCTATTTGTGGCGGACCTGTTTATGTTAGTGACTCTCTCGGTGGCCATGATTTTCAGCTCCTAAAACAGCTTGTTTTCCCTGATGGTACCATTCCCAAATGCCACCACTTTGCCCTCCCCACTAGAGACTGCCTCTTCACCAACCCTCTCTTTGACAACAAAACTATTCTCAAGATTTGGAACTTCAACAAGGTACTTAAAACTTCCTTTTCTGTTCTTTTCTGCCTATGTTAACTGTGAAATTTTATTATTAGTAAATATTTTCCAAGTTCTTTTTTCTTTTTGACATGAACTTTCAAGGAAATTGAAGTCAATTTGTCATGTATTTATGCAGTATGGAGGAGTGATGGGAGCTTTCAACTGCCAAGGAGCAGGATGGGACCCAAAGGAGATAAGGATTAAAGGATATGCAGATTGCTCCAAGCCAATATCTGGCTCAATCCATGTCACTGACATTGAATGGGACCAAAATGTAGAAGCTGCCCAAATGGGTATGGCAGAGGAATACGTGGTCTATCTGAATCAACAACAACAGTTAATCTTGACCACACCAGAATCTGATGCAATCGAACTCACTCTCCTACCATCTTCATTTGAGCTCTTGAGCTTTGTGCCCATCAAGAAACTAGGATCCAATACTAAGTTTTCTCCTATTGGACTAACCAACATGTTTAACAGCGGTGGCACAATTCAAGAATTGGAGTATTACGAGTCTGGAGCTGAGATTAGTGGCAAGATTAAGGTCAAAGGTGGAGGTAAGTTCTTGGCCTACTCAAATATGTCACCAAGCAAGTGTTTGCTGAATGGTGGCCAAGTGATGTTTGAGTGGTCGAGTGATGGCAAACTGACGTTGGATCTCCCTTGGAATGAGGAGGCTGGTGGAATAACTAATCTGAAGTTTATGTTTTGATTAGTTAATTAATCTAGTGTGCAATCTTCTTTGTACTACTCTATAGTATTGTTACAGTGAAGAAGGTGAATACTGTGGCTTCTAAATACTTTAAATAAACCCGAGTTTTTTTTTTCTTTTTTTTGAATAAATAAACCCGAGTCTTTAATTGTTCACTTGGGGGTTGGATGTAAATACATCCTAATTTTTAACTAATGCATTTTTTCCCCTTTGTATTGATATCTTTTTATTCCAAATGCACGTAAAATTAATATATAAACTATTTTTCCTCATCATCCATACAGCTATAATTAATTGGTCAACAAAGAAATAATGGTCAAACCTAGAAAACTTCAACAGAAATTGCAAGACATAGGAAAGCATTAACCGGTTGCCTCGGGTTCACGTTTGCTAAGTATTTTGCACAATAATCGTTTAAAAAAGTTAAATAAAATAAAAACCTGGATAAGTTGATTTTGAATATAATACATTCAAATTTTCTGGATAATGAAGCTATCTTCCATTAGAAAAGACTTAGTATTTTCCATTTGTTGCCGTTGAGAATTCATACGTGGATCCAAGCTAGCACAATTAATGCCATTGTATCCCAAAAATGAAAATATATAATAACCAAGTGAAGTTGGGCATTAATTGTTTAGAGTGTTGTAAAGAAGTTTAGAGAGTAGAGTTTGATTCTTGTTGGTAAAATCTATTTTTTCTCTTTTCTTTTTCTTTTCAAATGAAAAAAAGTGATAATTATTAGTTTATTGTAAGTAGTTGTTGTGTATTTAACAACTATTTGAAATCTGATGTATCTTGAAAGACAAACATAAGTTATCATAAACACCAATAGTGAGAGGCAAATTTATCTTAAAGAGACTGTGTAGAACACATGTCTCAAATCGTTTTCCATTTCTCTTTTTTTAATATTGAATTAACAATTTCTTCTATATAACAAAAGTTAACCAACTTAACTAACTTTTAACAACTTCTTTCCTAGCTTTTGACTTTTGTTATAGATTCCGGTTCATGCGGATTAAAACACTTGATATAGAAAATGTTTTCTGTTTTCATTTTCTAATTTTTAAAGAAATTTTTATAAAAAATTTGTAAAATATGTTTCTTTACTATTATATAGAAAATTTCTTAATTTCTTTTTGGTTAACATTTAAATTTGAATGGTAAACTTGGTATAAATAAAGTGAAAATTCTTTATTTTTCATTTGAAAATATAAAAGAAAATATAGAAAACAAATTAAAGTTTAGTTATAGTTTAGAAAATAAGAAAATCTGTTTTCTATTTTCATTTTAGAAAAATAGTACAAATAAACACACTTATAAGGTTTTAAAGTTTGCATTTTCAATAGACTCTTTTATAATAAATATAATAAAATAATTCAAATAAAAATCTAATAAAATAATGAAACATAATAATAAATAAATAAAATATATATAAAACAAGAATCTAATTAATTGTGATTTCGGATTTGATATGTACAAAATTTTTTTTTTGAAAAAAAAAGTAATATTTTCAAAATTAGGAAAATATAATTTACTTATAAAACAATTAGCTTTTCTTCTTCCTTATCAGGAATTAATTATGTGGATGTTGACAACTACATATTAGCTAGCTTATATAATGATGAAATTATTTTCTTAAGATTAATGGTTAATTTACCGATTAAACGTGTATATATAGTAATGGAGAAAACGTATTGAGTACATGAGAGTCAAACTATTGGAATGTCGGCTAGCTTATGATCTATCAATTTCATAGAATCCAAAAATCATCCAAACACATTAATATCAAACACCCAATTGGCGCTTGAAACATATTATATAGTAAGTGAAAAGTTGACAAGTTCTCTTGCTTAATTGCTATCTTACATAGACACGTACGATGTTTCTTTTTTTTGCATTATCCATGCATGTTTGGTCGGCCCAATGGCATAAAAGTTGAAAAGAAACCGTGTTCGACCGACCTACTTGCCCAACTAACTCACTGAAACTAACTGTCATTTTAAGACT